>CANYBF011414934.1:0-16763 GCA_948192965.1 Dalechampia spathulata | reverse complement strand
TAATTCATTTAATGAATGTTTAGATAATTTAGCCAGAGTTTTACAGCATTGCATTGAGAAGAATATGGTTCTCAATTATGAGAAATGCCATTTTATGGTTGAGCAAGGTTTGATATTGGGCCATGTGGTTTCGAAAAGAGGCATTGAAATTGATCAAGTAAAAATTGATATAATTAAATCTCTACCTTACCCCACCACTATGCAGGAGATTCATTCTTTTCTTGGCCATGCAGGGTTTTACAGGAGGTTCATGAAGGATTTCTCTAAAGTAGCACAACCCTTGTGCAGATTATTGCAAAAAGATGCTAAATTTAATTTTGATGAAACATGCAAGATAGCTTTTGACCAATTGAAAGAAGCACTCATTTCAGCACCCATTATGCAATCACCCAATTGGAGTTTACCATTCAAGTTTATGTATGACGCCAGTAATTTTACTGTCAGTGCGGTACTTGGGTAGCGAAATGGGAGGGATCCTCATGTGATCAGCTATGCCTCCAGGATGCTAGATGATCCCCAGCTTAATTATTCCATGACAGAAAAGGAGCTTTACGCTGTAATGTTTGCATTAAAGAAATTTTGATCATATTTATTAGGAACTAAAGTGCTAATTTTTTCTAATCATGCAGAATTGAAATATCTGCTGAAAAAGAAGGAGGCCAAACCACATTTAATTTGATGGATCCTTCTACTTCAAGAATTTGATTTAGAGCTGCGAGATAAGAAAGAATGCAAGAATTTTGTTGCAGACAACTTGACCAGATTACCCAACATTGAACCTGATGATTTCTTTAATGAATTACCTAATAATATTGCTTTAAGTGTAATTGCAAAATCCCTTTGTCATGCTGATATTGTCAATTTTTTATGTACCAAGCAACTTCCCGATGAACTTACAAGGCATGAGAAGGACAGGATTAGAAATCAGGCAAAGCATTATGTTTGGGATGATTCGTACCTATGGAGACACTGTGCTGATCAAGTTATTCAAAGGTGTATACCTGAGAATGAAATCTAGTCTGTTTTACACTTCTACCATAGCTGTTCTTGTGGAGGCCATTATGGGCATAAGAAGACAGCCGTGAAAATTCTGGAATGTGGGCTGTATTGGCCTACCTTGCATCGTGATGCCTATCAATTCTGTAAATAATGTGTAAAATGCCAGAAATCTAGAAGCTTAGGAAGAATATATAAGATTCCCCAAAAAGGAATCCTTATTTGTGAAATTTTTGACATTTGAGGTATGGACTTTATGGGACCCTTCCCACATTCATTTAGGAACGTTTACATTTTGGTGCTGGTAGATTATGTTTCAAAATGGGTTGAAGCTAAGGCCACAAAATCAAATGATGCCAAAACTATGGTGAACTTTATTAAATCTAATGTGTTTAACAAGTTTAGAGTTCCTAAAGCATTCATTAATGATCGAGGGACTCATTTTTGCAATAAAGAAGTAGCTAACTTGTTTTGAAAGTATGGTGTTAATCATTGTATGACCACAACATATCATCCACAAGAGAATGGACAAGTTGAAGTTACAAATAGAGAGATCAAATCCATTCTCAAAAAGACAGTCAGCCCTAATCAGAGATGCCTTGTGGGTATACCGGACGACATATAAGGCCCCACTGGGAATGTCATCCTTTCAGCTTGTGTATGGGAAACCATGTCATATGCCCATAGAGCTTGAACATCGTACATACTGAGCAATGAAACAGTCTAACATGTCTTTGGATGATGCAGGAGTCCATAGGAAATTATAGTTGCAGGAATTTGAGGAGATACAGACCAATGCTTATGACCATACGGGGAGCTATAAGGATAAGGCACAGAAGCTCCATGATAGGAAGATTTGGCATAAAGAGTTTCATGTAGGGCAGAAGGTGTTACTCTATAATTCTAGACTAAATTTATTTCCAGGGAAATTGAGGGCAAAGTGGATAGGACCTTTTATGGTTCAAAAGATTTTTTCCCATGGTGCAATCAAAATTCAGAGCCTTGATTCAAAAAAATAGTTTAAGGTTAATGGCCATCATCTCAAGCCATTCTACGAGTGATTTGACACTCGTTCAATATGTGAGATCATATTGACATCACCTACAGACAAGTAGAATAAGCAAGAAGTTAAGCTGGGACTTTAAAAACCATAACTAATTCTTTCTGTTTTTATTTATTTATTTCTGTTTTTAAGATATGCATTATGCCCATAAGGCATATCACTAGTTTTCATTTGTTTGTTTTACATTTGTTTCTTTTGCGTTTTTAATATGTGTTATACCCATAAGGCATTTCATAGATTTTCTTTTTACTTACTTTAGTTAAAAAGAGTTTTACCTTTCACTTAGGGGAAAATTTTACAGATGGGTTAAATTGTTTTTTAGTTTGGCGGGAAAATGAATTTGACTTAGAATAAAAGTGAGAAAACTTAAGAGTTTTGGGCATTAGGGATTTCACTTCAATAAAAACTCTTTCCCTCTTTTTATTCTACCGAGTACACTCTTCCCATCTTTAAACCTAATTTCATTTTCTTTTCTTCCCTATTTTTCAGCTCATGATTTCTTTCCATCGTGGTGCACACAAGAGCCGCTTCATCTAGTAGTGGATCCAAATCCAAGAAACGACAAGGTAGTAAGGACCCAATTAAAGTGGAGGATGATGCACCACCCATGAAGAGACCAAACCCATTCACGCTGCTGCCTAAACCTACTGTAGACACTGAAGTCACTGGTCTCAAGGTTTATACTAGAAGAAACCCACCCGTCGCATGACAATTTCAGAAATCTTGGTTGGTACCAAAAGTTGTAGATGATGGCATTGATGCTTTGGGAGAAAAGCCTATTGAAGCCATGACCATATAATTGGAAGCACATCAGGAGGATGAGAGAGACAAAGAGTCTAGCAGTCCAGCACAAAAACAGTCGACAGGGCCAGAAGAAGAAACAAAGTCGAGTAAAGCACCTGAAAGTGAAGTGAAGGGAGCTACTGTTGTAACATATGAGGATGTTATGCCCATAAGAGTCAGAGCGAAAAGATTAAGAGGAACTCTTCCCCCTTCACTGTCCAAGCTTAATGGGAACTTAAACTTTTCTAAAGAAGATAAAGAGATGTTTGTCAAGGTTGTGAAATTGAGAGTGGTGCAAGGTAAATTGATTAACCCTTCTACTATTGAGAAGTTGCAATTGTAGGTATTCGAAAACATCAAAGGGACGGTATGAGAGAAATATTTCCAGATCAGATGCCCAGTGTTTTATAAGCTTATCTATGAGTTCTATAGCACATAGAAATTGGACAAGGAAAAGCTCGTCGGATTGGATAGCCCTGAAGTCATACAATTTCGGTTAATGGGTAAATCATTTTCATTCTCAATTGATAAATTTAATCTGATGATGGGATTGATTGATGAAGTTACAAATGACTACATTGAAGGATATTGTGATTTACCAGTAGAGTTTGATGCTGACGCCCTTTGGGAACACTATGCCCCTGCCTCAACTAAGAGATACAATCCAGCATCTGCCAAGGACAACTATCTATTTGATAGTTCTTTGACCTATCTGCACCCTCTTATCGCATACAGCTTGTCTTACCGCAATGATTCACCTGGAATCATAACTCGAGTAGAGCTATTCTTATTGGATTGCATTATGCATAAAAAGCCAGTAAATCTTGGCTGTTTTGTCGCTGCCCAATTCAAAGCCATTGTCGCCAGTTCTAAAAGGCTTATCCTTGGCCATATCATCACTCATCTTGCCATCTAGCTATAGGTATTTGATCCTGCTCACATAATCTTCATAAAGCCAGTTGATTTGGTCCCCTTGGACATTTTTACACTAGATGAGATGGGTTTATTTTAAAAGAAATAGGGTGAGCCTGGATTTCAATTCTATACACTGAGGCTAATTGTGGCCATAAGAGAAAGAGTTTTCAGGAAGACTAAGACGGTCACAGGAGCTTCTACTATGCCCATACCACCACCACCAATAGCAGGTCCCACTGATGCTGCTGTTATGAAAGAAATCAGTGCCCTCCACAAGCAACTTGAGAAATTGACAACAACTTTGGAGGAGTCCATGTGACAGATTCTCCTACACCTGGACGAGCTTGATGTAGAGATTTGCGAGTTTCGCCATTCATTTGAGATGCAGCAATGAGAAGTGCACTAGCAACACAAATTTTGTACTAGGCAATGTTCTAAACTTTTCTATTTTTCATTTATCCATTGCAACTACCTGTTTTTTATGCTGTTATGCCCACATTGGGATAATGTGTCTTAAGTGTGGGGGGGATGTTTTGGTTACTGTTCTACTGCTGCATTATTTCTTTGTTACTATTGCTTACTTATGGTTAAATTTTTCAGATTTTTGGTTCTTTTGACAGGTCTTGATTAAAATTTTTGTAAATTGCTGCCGCATTTATCCCTGTTTTACGCCTCAATTTTATTTTGTTTTTCTTATATGCCTATATTTGACCAAACCTCTTTCAAAACTTTATGCTAATAGAATTAATATTATTATCTAGTTTTTCTTGGCATGTTCTATTTTGATGGTTCATTTAAACTTTCAGCAAAATTGACTGAATTCTTAGTGTTTACCTGCAAAAGTTGTTGCTGCGCTTTGCTTGGAATAAAAATTATGTTGGACTTTGGAAATCTTGTTTTTGTTTTGTTAAAATTCCTTGCATAACAGTTTTTTTTTATCAAGAAAAAGAAAAAGATCAGAAACAAAAGAGAACATAAGTGTTAAATACCTACATTTTGCTGGTTGTGTATGGTACGGCACTCATAGCCCCTTAAGCGGCTTGTGTATGGAGCATATAATGTAGGAAGAACTTTACCCTCTTGTAAGCCATTTTTCAGTTGCCACAATGACACTTAGAATAGGAATTGTACTTTATACCTTTGCTTATTAAAACTAGGTGGATCGGGCCTAGTTTTCCTTAAGCTGATTTGTAAATAGTCGTTGGCAAAGGGAGAGTATCCCCCTTAATTGGGCCGTTTATGATCTCGAATTGAATAATTCTTGACTTATGAATTTTGCAATTTATGGTTGAATAATGCAGGTTGGGCAATGGATGCTTAGCAAAATGAAACAAGTTCTTTTACCAACTACTTAAGAACTTAGTTTGAATAAAATGGGAAATAAGTGATTTTTTATGGCTGACTCTTTGGATTTGTGTTGAAATTGCTAGTTGGTTAAATGTTCTTGATGAATGGTCTTGCTAGAAAAATTAGGGAATGTTGTTAATTTCATTTTGCTATCTATCTTATTTGAGGAATGGTCCTATTGTGGGCATAAGTGAGATAATTTTACGGGCATAAGAATGCTTGAGGGTAAGCATTAGATAAGTGTGGGAGTATTTGATTGAGCATCAAATGTCATGTTTTATGCCTACAAACCACCCATTATAGCATAGTTTAGTTGTTAGAATGGTTGACTTGTGTACATTTTGTATTTTGCAGGTAAAAAATGGTGAGTTTTAGGAAAACAAGCTTAAATGGGAGATTTTAGAGCTTATTTGGATTTTAGAGTTTTGGGACACCGCTTGCGGGCATAAGACTGGGCAAAATAACCTGTCAAAGTTACATTTTGAAGAACTGAAGGAAGAAAAAGTTAAGTCAAACTCAAATTCTTACAAGCTGGAAGCTGATGAGGTTTGCAGGCATAAGAGACACCAAAACGGCAACACTTGGCCAATTTTGAAGATTGGATGAGGACGAGTTTTACTTAGACTTAATCTCCTAGAGTTAGATGAAAAAGTGATTGGGAATGATTTAAACTCTTTTATCTGAAGATTAGGATAATTAATGATTTATTTTTATTAGTTTAATTATTTTATTTTGCCTTCTATAAATAGGAGCATGTTCCTATGTAGAGGGGGTTCCAAACTTTCGATTCTGAATATTTGTTCTAGTCTTTTTAGTTTGTCTTTATTGTTCTTAATTAATTCCAGTTTTTATTTTATGTATGTTTAGTTTTATTTTGCCAATGATGCACGGTTAGGTGATTGTTTTTCCCAATTGGAAGTAATTTAAGTTATTTGTTAAATGATTATGTGAGATCTAAATGATCCTAATTCCATTAGCAAAGCACTATTATCTTTAACTCTGAGTCACATAGAACCATTGTTGTTCTTAATACATGTAAATAAGGCCTGTTGCATGTCTCTAAGTTCTAGCATCTAGCTAAGTGGGTTGTTTGATACGGAAAAGTCACTCGACTTGTTGAAGTGGTAAAGCAGGATGCTATCCTTGTTACGGTATGCGGTAGTACTTCTGTGGGTTAGAGGATCTAGTTTGAATATGAGGGATGTTGGGTCGCAACTGTTAACTAGAGTTAGGTCTTCCTAATTCCTAATGCAATTTCAGGATGACTTGTGAGAATCTATTTCCACCTTGTCTATCCTGGGATTAGAGGCATTTTATAGAGCTTGTTTCATGGCGTCTTACAAATAAGGGAAGATTGGGGCGTGCGAGACTTGCTTGATAAACTATAACCGGCTTAATGCCATTATTGCCTTGGGACTATTAATGAATTAGTGATCATATTCAGTTAATGAATACTTGATGCTTTCGGTTGGGAGAATTACTTTTTATTGATTTTCTCTAATTTATTTTATTTATTTCTTTGTTTATTTTAATTACTTTCTAATTACTTTCTAATCTCTGTAGGATTCGACCCTTACTTCCACTGCTACAAAATCATAATTCAAATGTGTGGTTTGTAAGGAATTAATTTGACAGAAGCGACAACCGATCACCTTAGCCTTAGCATGTGTGTTTTGATTGAATTTTCCCTAGCAAATCACTTATACTCCCTAGTGGATTATGATTTCCCCATAGAATAGCAAGCCTCAGCATGAGCATCTTGCCAACCTTTACAGCAGTATCGTGTATCAACCAATATTGATTGTACACCTCAATATGAGTATCCTCAAAGGATCATCCCTAGTGGATTGCGTCTCAATAAGCCTCAACTTAAGCATTGACCAGGTACTATTCTTAACCTTGGGTGAAAATCCATATTATGAATAAGTCTCATTCTATCGACTTTTTCTTGTGTCATTTTAGAGTGATCTTAATTAAGGGGCAAACTGTTGACACTAAATTTTTGCCCCATACATGTAATTTTTTATTTTTTTTCAAAATGGCCTGGTATGATGCTTCATTTTTTAAAATCGAGCTGCATACATGCTTTTTACAATGCCATAAGCCATTTGGTCATATGGCATATATATCATGCTGTAACTTATTTTCTTATCAGTAAGGCTTGACATGAGTTCCCATTTTTAAAACTGAGTTGCACCTATAAGTTTTATTACCCTACACGTCATTTGGACATACGACATATCTACCATTTGGCTCATGTAAGGTGGTGCATTTAGTGGGCTTCCAACTATGCATGTGGCACATATAACTATATGCATAGTGCATAATTAAGAAAATGTACTTTATCCCATATTATCGATCCATTAAGGGCTCACTTCCTAAGGGTCATATAAATATTCTTTGGTTATTAGTTTTATACAACATACAATACAAAAACATTTTAATTCTAAGAATCAATATTCTTTTGGAATTAAAACATCACTTAATTAACTAATTAATTAGGATTATCAATAAACTTGATTTCACTAAAACCCTATACTTTTTGGATTTACAAGAAGAACTTCTAGCCTTCATAAGTCCTTTTTCTCCCATTTTCCTTTGACTTTTCTCAATTTCATGTACTAATTTATGTTCTTAGTTACTATACCAAACACTATAATAATATTTAGGGTTTGCTAATATCCTAAATGGCTAGTAGAGATTGAATAATTGACATATTATTCATGTTTTTGCTATAAAAATTGAATTTTCTTGTCTAGCAAATGCAACATGTATCACATATATTATTATATGCAATGAATTTTACATGTTCAATATAATATACAATAAATTTTCCATAATATGCAATGCATCTAGCCTATTTTCTTGATATGTGCAATGAATATCATATATTATGCAACACATATTAATTAAGATTGATAGAAATCCAATTTTCCATTTGTTTTCAATTTGGCTTTTTATTTTAATGATGTTTCTAATGTATTTGTGGCCTTATTATAATGATTCAAGTGTATTAGATCTATCATAAATCATCCTTTTTTATTTAATTTTGGATTTTATTGAGTCAAAAGCTATTTTTGGCTTAATTGCTTGGATTTTGGATTTTCATGATCAAACTTGATTCATTTTACCATTAAATCAATATAATTTACCTTATTTTTGAGTTAAATTATATTTTAATTGATTTTATATTTGTTGCTATCACAAACCCTAATTGGATGTTGATATTACAAAAGGATCTTTGAATCTTCCAATTATGATATGATTGATTTTTGCCTAAAACATATTATTTTTATAATTGTACTTGTGTTTATTTCCATATTTGCATGAACATACTGATACATTTTAGGGATTGATCATTGATTCATGTCTACATAGGATAGTGAATTGGTCAAAATATCCTAACATTCCTTTTATATGTTTATTTCCTTTTATGGAACTTTCCTTTTCTAAAAACTTTCCTTCTTTGACACTTTCCATATTCATGCATTAGAGATTGTACTAACTGAGGATGCTTTCTTGAGTGGAGTAGATGTTACAACACATCTCATATTTTTATTTTTGAGTTTTATTCCTTGTGTATCCACTTATCTCTATTATCCCTTTCACCGGTCATTATTAAGTTTTATTTTTATGGATGTGTTTATTATATTTGCTATAATATATATTACGTTATGCCATGTAATATGATATGCCATATCACACATAACTATGTCATGTCCTATATCATTATGCCATGTCACATGCTATGTTATGTAACTACCATATCACACACATATCACCATCCCATATCATGCATATGCCATGTCACTATACCTAGTCATACTATGTTATCACTTCACATGTCATACATATGTCATGTTATGCCATACTTATGCCATATAGCCCTATATCTCATGCTACACTTTGCCATATTATATTATGCTATCCTTATCACTATAACATATCGTGTTGCATTCTTACTTTTATGCTCTTGCTTGATTGTCTGCCTAGGATAATGAATTCAACTAAAATGGTAAAATCAAATTTGGAAACTCTGAGAAAATAGATCTTCACCACATGAACCCATCTCTGAAGGGTTTAACTTAGCATTTATGCTATGGATTGGTTGAACCTAATCCGGAACCATCCGATGGTGACTCCTAACTTGTGACTCTTTTAAGTCTATTCATTTCTAGATGTAGCCCCTCAAGAAGACTGCACTTTCGCTCTAAGCAAGCCCTTGATGCCGTCTATCATAAGTCTTGCTCTAAGTCATAGCAAAAACCTCACCAACATATATATTATAGCAAATATAATGAACACATTTATATAAATAAAACTTAATGATAATGGTCGATGAAAGGGATAGTAGAGATAGAGGATACATGGGGGAATAAAACTTAAAAATATATATCGGGGAAAAATAACAAATTAGAAGCCTATTCTACTATAAAGGGATCTTTAAGAATACAAAAATTTGAGATGTGTTGTAACATCTCCTCCACTAGAGAAGTCATCCTTGGTTAGCATGAGCCTTAATGCATGAATATGGAAAGTACCAAAAAAGGAAATAAAGTTATAAAAAGAATGTTGGGATATTTTCCCTAATTCATTGCCATATGTAGACATGAATCAAGGATCAATCCCTAAAATGTGACGGCATATTCCTATAAATAAGGAAATAAACACAAGTACAATTCTGGAAATAAATTTATTTTTGATAAAAATAAATCATTCCATAATTGGAAGATTTTAAGATCCTTTTGCAATATCACTTAGAATTGATTCAACATCTAATAAGGGCTTATGATGGCAACAAATATAAAATCAATTAAAAATAACATTTAATAAAATAATAAAGCAAAATTAATTTAATTTAATTGCAAAACCAACTAATTTGATCGTGAAAACCAAAATTAAGAGACTCTAATATCCTTAGCATCAATTAGAGTATGGATTAACACTCAATTTGATTTCAATCAAATCAATTACAATCAGTTAAGTCAAAAATAGCATTTAACTCAATAAAATTCAATTTTGAAGCCAAAATTAAAGAGATTATGATGGCTTATGATAGATCAATGCATTTGACTCATTATGAGATCATAAATGCATTAAAAATATCAATAAAATTAAAAGTCAAATTAAAAAAGATTGAAAAATGGATTTTTGTTTACTCAAATCAATACATGCATCGTATATAAGGTTAGATGCATCGTACATATGAAAAATAAAGCAAGATGCATCATACAAAGTGCAAGATGCATTGTATATTATATTGAACATCTAATATATATCATATATAATGATGTATGTGATGCATATCACATTTGCTAAATGAGCAAAATCAAATTTTATAGCAAAAATATGAATAAAATATTAATTATTTGATCATTATAGGTCATTTAGGGTATTAGCAAACCTAAATAATGTTATAGCATTCGGTGTAGTAACCAAAAGTGTGAATCAATGCATGAAATCAAAGAAAATCAAAGTAGAATGGGATAAGAGGGCTTACCAAGGCTAGCAAAGTTCTTCCTCCAAAATCCCAAAAGCTTAGGATTTTTAGTGAATTAAGTTTAGTCATTAATCCTAATTAATTGTTTAATTATGTGTAGTTTAATTTTGTAAGAGTGTAGTATCTTAGAATTAAAATGTTTTTTGTATTCTATATGTTTTCCTAAAGCCAATACCCAAAGGGTATTTATAAGACCCTTGGGAAGTGTGCTAATAGTAGATTAGTAATGTGGAATAAGCGAACTTTTCCAACTATATGTTATGCATATAATTGAAAACCCATTTCATGCATTGGCTTACACAAGCCAAATGGTAGTGCACCGTATGACCAAATGACTCATAAGGTTATAAAAATTATGTATGTAACTCGATTTCAAAAATGGGAACCCATGTGAAGCCATATTGATAACGAAATAAGTTACAGCATATGTGCGTAAAAAGCTAACTATATGCACTACACTTATACGAGCAAAATGGTAGATGCGCCATATGACTAAATGGATTATGGTATTGCAAAAAGCATGTATGTAACTCAGTTTTGAAAAAGAGCACTGTACCAAGTTGTTTCGAGAAAAATAGAAAATTGCATGCATGTGGATAATTTGGGAATGTGGTTGTAAGGTGCTGATTTATAGGGATTTATATTATATTTATGGTATATGGTAATAATTTTAAGCTTGGAAAAGGAAGGCTCCTTCTTCTTCAACCATTTTATCTACTCAATCCTCTAGTCAACTAAGTAAATATATTTAAAAGTATAGAAGGTATGATAATTTAACTTATCTTAAAATATTGGCAATGGCCTCTTAATCATCTTATTAATCATGTCAGATTCATATGGCTTTATTTACAAGAATTACTTTATCCATCCATTGCTCAAAAAAGTACGTGAAGGATTCATTGTACTTTTAAACTATTTATGGGTCTACCAATGTGATATCAAATTAAGATTTAAACTCATACTATTTATACAAAGTAATATAGAGTGGCTTCTATTCAACCATGATCATCTTGTTGAGATTATGGTACCTGGCTAATGTTAGTCCTTCTAGTGAGATAAAGAAGACTTTGATTATATACTCATTTGATAAGTATATGGTGCTCATCATCATAGTGTAGATCTTTATATGGTTCTTCAGATCCCCTACACCATTGTATTTCAAAATCTCTTGGAGCTTAAAATTGGAAGATAGCCCCTTAATGGCCTTGACTATGAATTTATCATAGGCCAAGTCTATACCAATTCCCTTGGTCTTCATGATGGACTAAAATTACGTCACCTTTTATTCTAGTAGTAAGGCATCTCTACATCATAGAGCTTTATAGTCTTCCCTTTTCTCTTGTCCATAATTGAGGCTAATGGGGTTATGAATTCTTATTGTTTGAATGTCTCCTTGATTAATGTTATATGGTTGTTATTATAAATATTTTCATTACATATATATGTTTATACACTAATGAGTTTTGTACTTTGCATTTATCATTTAATGAATGCAGATTAGCATCATTTAGGTAGAGAGAGGTTGATCAGTTATTGACATATCATTTAAATCATAAAGGCATAGGACTTAATGTACTCCAATGAGTTTGAGTTATGGATGCAACTATCACATATAAATGGATATTATAAAGATAATAATGTAAAACCATTGATTTCATCTGAACACGTATCAATGTGTATGGCTTATAAACACTAGAAATAATTAATTATTAGTTAAGTATGTGGTTATTGATATGTTTATGCATATGATGATATGACGATTAGTATGTAACTAGTATGATATAGTTGTTGAATTTATAATCGAATTATATTTGTATTCTTAAACATGAAAAGCATAATGTACACAACATAAGTAATCAAAACTAATGATAATTTATAGATGACATATATTGTTGATTTATGAAAATATGTTTAGCAGCGAAAGATGTAATTTAAAACTTTTTAAAACACGTGATTTCATCAGATCTAGCTATACTATTCATAGAAAACATCAAACACAGAGAAGATTATCAAAGAAGAGATTAAAAAACTCACTTTTAAGCAAATCTCCTTTCTTGTCCTTCTGAAAAGTTGTAGCAAACTTTTCAATCCCCAAGGTAAAGGATCTCTAAACTATCCACAAAGTAATGGAATGATTAGTAATCAATATTATAAGTTTTGTTTGGAGACTAGTAAAATAAAATATAAAAGGAATGGATGAAGAATAAGAAATAAATTTGATTCTTCTTCTTGATCTTTTATCAAAAATCCAAATTAATCTTCTTATTCTTGAGCTTCTAATTGCTTAAAACTAATGGAGGAAGGAAGCAGCCAAAATTCCTTATTCTGTAACCTTAAAAGTTGTGTCAAATAACTTATAAAAACATAATTAGGTTTTAGGTTACTTAAGTCATATGCATGTGCATGTCATATACTTCAGGCATGTGACTTGCATGTGCATGACTTGAAATCCCTCCAGAAGCACATGAATATCATGTGCACTTCCTTTAATTCAACAGATATGAATAAGTCATGTCACAATCATATATTGACTATTAATTAATTTAATCCCGTCCAAATCCGCATATACCATGCATATAAAACATATCATCTTAAATCACTTGTATCTTGAGTTCTACTCATCAAATTTTAGTGATCTTGGTATCAAATCGAAGCTCTTTTCATGATTTTCAAATAAAAATAAAAAATCTAGATTATCTTATAACCAAAAAACATTATTTTATCAACATCCATTCATAATTATCATTCCTCTTACTTTTAAAGTGCAACCTTTTGGGTTCTTGACATGTTGACAACATATGAACATATTATTAAACTTCAACTAATAACATCATATGTAAATTAAGATTGGTATCTAGTAACACATCAGGACTACCTAAATGTCAAGAGGTCATTAGTTTGACTACAATCCTTCCATATCAGATTCCATGCAATAAACTCCTTTCACCATCCACTATCTCATTTAGATTTGAGTATGGATTAATGTCAACTCAATGCATAATCAAGTATGTTAGATCATGCCCTAAATTTGATGTTTCATATACCATAATCTTTATTCCCAATATGGCCTTATGAAACTCATTCATTAATAGACAATCTACTTTGGCCAGAGATTCCTGAATAAAGAATATTACATGAATCAATGACATAAAACCCTTGCATTTAATCTAAGGTGGTGAATCCTTTATTGATAAATAAATACATTCAACTACTTCACACTATATTCAACCTCCAAGTTATGAATGTCTCTTATGGATAAATAAAACATAGGAGTCAAAACATAGTGATCCATAATTAAGATAACCTTGTTATCTCAAGTCTTAAGGATACTTGAACTACTAATATGAGTGAGATATATTTCACAAACATGGATCAATTATCCATATGAAATCTCACTAGCAAGGCCTCCAATGAGTCAATCCCCTACTACTCATCCACACGTTCATTTTAGAAAACTCTTATCATGATGAATGAGAATCATCCCTTAAGGAAGTATAACATGTGCTGATCTTAACTGCATTAATAATATCCATTATTAGTAATACATTGATCAGGGATAATTTAGATATTGAACATTTGCATACAATAAGAATCTCATTTCATAAACTCTTTATGAATTCTTTTGTACTTTTCCAATATCTTGGAATTCATTATCTAGTTAATAATCTTTCAAGAAAATTGAATAATGAATAATACCTTTTATTGATAAATCATTCAATTAAATATAATAAAACATGATGCTCTAGAGCATACACTAACATATATTTCATCAATTTTAGGAAAAAAATTTTACATGTCTCTTATAGGGTGATTAATATATTCCAATCAATAGAAAATTTATTATTCTATCTATGATGGTATATTTCACCAAGCAGGTATGATAATGTGCATGAACCTAAAAGTAAATCATGAAATAAATAAAGGTAAATATATGAATATAATAAGTTAGAATTTTCTAGTAAAATTTATGATAAAAATGATATGTAAAAGATATAGATTTAGTTTTAACTTTAAACATGAACATAAGTGCATGGAGTTATGTATTGTTATCCTATTAAAATACATATTTGGAAGGAAAATGTAGGCAAAAGATAGAATATGGAGATCAAGCATTAGAAATTATTAACTCATTACTAGCTTATCAAAAAATTAATAAACTTGAAATATTTGGTAATGTGAAATGGTGCTTAGAAAAATTCACTTGAACTTAGGTATTTAGGTAACAAATGATACCAACTTAAAAGAATATGAAGATGATTAAGAGGAATTGAGTGAAAGGAAGTGACTATTCATAAATAAGCATAAATTTATGCTAGGAATTTGATAAAAATGACAGTAATCAAAGGATTGTAAATCATGCACATGAAATGAAGACTTTTAATTCAAATAAAGCATAATTAAATCATATTATAAGCACATAAGAAATTAATTAATTATGCTTATAATTATATGGATATAAATATGAATTATAATCATATGATTAAGAGAGTGAAATATATGATAAGCATGTAATCATTAAACTAAATTATATGATTATTTTAATAAGAATGCTTATATGAAATAAAGAATGGAAGCCATATGATTGTTTTAAGTTGAAATGAATAGTATATCATGAATGAATGCTTCATTGAATGAATGGTGAACTAAAAATGAAATTGATATTAAATAAAAGTGTATATAAAGGTAAGGCCTTGACTTCTACACCTTTTGAGAGCTAAGATTTGATTTCTACCCAAGTTTGTGCTTAAGATTTACACATTTTTTCATAAGACATTATAAAGGAAGGAAATCAAATTCAAAGGAAACTTACTTATGATAGTGCATTTAATTCTTAATATCAAAATAAATGATATGTATCATAACCATGCACCATGCATACCATTTTAGGTTGCTCATGCATTCTTAAGCATTACATTTAAGAGAAGATGAAGGGAAATAATGTAATAAGAATGATGAAATTTATAAGACAGGTTGTCGCACCCTGAATTTTGAGTCTCTCGAGCCAATTGGGATGAACCGGGTCTATTCCATCTCTGTTTTGCCTTTACGTGCGTTCCTGGTTCACCCTGGTGTGGTTCAGGGTTTGGTTTAGGGTTGCTTTTAGGCATTTTTGTCATTTTGGGTATCATACCCATTCGGGTATCTTTGGACCCGATTCGGGTATGCAACTTACCCGTTCGGGTATGTTGTTTACCCGAATCGCCCTCTTTAACTTATCCGTTTGGGTATGTTCCTCAGATCAGTTATAATTTGAAATTCTGTTATTTTGGCGGGAGGAAGCTTTTACTTAGGTTTTTCAAATTGCATTTTCTCTCAATTTCAAAAGAACGCGATTTTCAAACTTGATTTTCTGTCAGAATTTGATTGGAAATAGCTAGGATTTAATTAGTTTTATTAAAAATACCTAAAACCTAAACACTTTGGATTGGATTGAGCTTTTGATTGTCTTAAGCATTGCATTTGGATTGGAAAAGCCAGAAGAGCATTGGAGAATCAACAAAGGTAATCTTCTATTTCATTTAGCTTATTGTTTGTTTGATTTCATTTGGATTTATTTGAGTTTTGATTGAGTTTGATGCATATTTGATTCATTTTGTTGTTTAAAATGTGAAATAACGTGAGTTTTATGCATGATATTGCTTGTATGACATTCGGAGCTAATAAAATATTGATTAGGAGCATTTTGTATATGATCTTACCCGTTCGGGTATGATCATACACAAAACATACCCGTTCAGGTATGATCATGCATTAAGCATACCCGTTCGGGTATGATCAGTTAGTAGTCAAATGATGTTTTGTCTGCCGAATTTTACTGGTTGTATTTTCTACTTTCTGACATAGGTTGCATGTTTAGATCATGTGTCTAGCTAGTGTTTTGATTGTTTGATGATATAAGTGTTAATGTGTTTAGTTTATATGTTGTTTAGATGGTATGTTTGATAATGTGTTTAGATGATATGAATGTTATGTTGTTTAGATAATGTTGCTTGCATGATTGGTTATCATGTTATGATATTTGTCATATTATCATGTTGTGATTAGTTAGTACGTTATCATGTTTAGTATGTTGTTATCATGTATGTGGTTATGATGATGCATGTTTAGTTAATGTGTTTACATGTTGTTTAGTGTTGCATGATATGGTGATATGTGTTA
>CANYBF011414429.1:0-12254 GCA_948192965.1 Dalechampia spathulata | reverse complement strand
ATACCCTAAAGGGTAAGACACATACCCTAGGCAATGAAAGAGATACCCGAACGGGTATGAGGCCCCACAAACATACCCTAAGCAACCTAAACAAACCCTGGATTGCACCTGAATGAACCGGGAATGCCCGTAAAGGCAAAGTAATGAAGAAATAGCCCGACTCATCCCAATCAATCCGAGAGGCTCAAATTTAGGGTGCGACAAAGGCAAATCTAAAAGACTACATAAGCTAAGCTGAATAAGACAGAGGTAACATGAGAGTTAATGAAAATTCCAAGGCCAAGATCAAGCTAGGAAGAGCTAAATGCATATTGCCACTACCATTTTCAAAGTTAAATGGTAATTTAAAATTTACCAAGAAACAGAAGAAGAGGTTTGATAAAATGGTGAATCTCAAGGTGGTGCAAGGTAAGTTTATTGACTTGCCCACTATTAAGCAATTGGGTTTAAAGTGTGTTGATTTTATCAAAAATTTTATTTGGCAAAATATTTTATGATTAATTTGCCTATCTTTTATGAGCTTATTTATGAGTTTTACACCACCTTTGTTTGGATAAGTAGAAGTTGGTTACAATTGACAATGAAGATGTTATACAATTTCAATTGTTAGGGAAGGACTTCCATTTTTCTATCAATCAATTTCACGTTGCTCTAGGTTTTACTGATGAGATTTTTGATGATTTTATTATCATATATTTGATGAGTTTGATACATAATTTTTTTGGGATAACTTAACTTTAGTTAGTCCTAAGAAGTATGACTTGAGTTCAGCTCACGATTCTTATTTATTGAACCCTTCTTTAACTTATTTGCATAGGTTGCTAATATACTCTTTTTCTTGCAAGAATGACTCACCTGGTATTATGACTAGAGCATAAATATTTTTCTTTTATTGCATGGTTGAGCAATAATAAGTTAATTTAGGTTATTTTATTGCCTCATAGTTTAAAGCACTTGTATCATCCTTTAAAAGGTTGATTTTAGGATATATTGTCATGCATCTAGCACTTGAGTTATAGTTGTTTAACATTAATTCATAAAATTTTCATAAGGCCTTTGATATATTAATATTAGATCTTGTTAGTTTGGATGAGATGTGGTTGTTGTGAAGGAAGCAAGAGGCACCAGGATACACATTTTGTCCCCTAGGACCAATTATGCCAAGTAAGGATAAAGTTTCAAAAGAGTAAAACTAGCAATAGCACCAGCTTCAAAATCATAGTTGAAACCTACCACTACATCAATTGATTCCTCTTTGCAATAACAATTTGTTACTATCAACACAAAGCTATATAAACTTGCAACAAGGTTGGATAAAGCAACCTGATAGATTTTCATCAGATTGGACAAGCTTGATGTAAATGTTTAAAAGCTACATCACTTAATCGAAATGTAATAGTAAATTCTCTTTCAACAAATTAAAAAAATCAAGCAAAGTCCATACTTTTTATCTTTTAAAATTTTTTACTTTTTCTATTATTAAGTCATATATGCCAATGTGATTTTAAGTATGGGGGGTGATATATATGGTGTTATTTTGCTATTTTTGTGGTTTAGTTGTTGTTTGATAAAGATTTTGTTTTAGTTTTATTTTTTTACTATTTTTGAGTTTTTCCAAAATTCTTAGCTTATTTTTGCATTGTGACTTTAGAATATAGAAGTAATGATTGAAATTGGTATTCTTTTATAATTGACTTAGATGAATACTTACTGTTTAGGCAATATATAATGGATTTTATGATATCAACTTAAAATTAAGATGTACATGCCTTGAAACTTAGATAAATTGCATGATTTATTTGCTAATACATATGTAGAAATACTTATTCTTGTTAAGTATTCATTTTGCTAAGAATTAATAAGTTTTTCAAGCCTAAAGAAAAAAAAAAGAAAGAAAGGAAAAAGTGAAAGTGAAGAAAATAAAAATAAAGTGTGTTTTACTAGCATTGATTGATTTGAGTGGTATGATACTCGGTTCCCTTAAGCAAACTATGCTTATCGAGTTGTTAATATTAAGAGATTATACCCTTAAATAGACCATCAATAATTTGAAAAGAGCACCACTTGAAAGAAATAATATATATTATTGCTAGTCTGGTAAGGTGGATCCAACCTAATACCTTTTAAGCAACCTTTATGTATGGAAAAATTAGTAGTGGGAGAGTGACCCTTTTTAGGGCTAAATTGAGCAGATTAAAATCATAAAGTCCCCTTGAAAAAGAAATAAAAGAAAAAGTTGCAAAAATCTAATTCTTGTTTGATGGCATTAACTATAGTATTTAGTATTTGGCAAGTTTTAAGTTATTTCACCTTGTATTTGCATATGAAAAATTATTTTACTTAGTCATAATTGGTAAATGGTTGTGCATTTTTTTGCTAGATTAAGATTCATGAAATTTCTATTATATGTTACTAAGGTGCTAAGTGTTTTGAGAAGTTGATTGCATATTGAATATTGATCTTTGTTATTATTTCTTTTAACTTTTGGTATAATGTTTAGAATGAGTTTTGAAAGATTTATTAAGGGATAGGATTCAGAATGCTTGAGGGCAAGCATTAGACAAGTGTGGGGGAATATGATTGAACATAAAAATGCATATTTTTTGATATTTAAACTGGTCTATTTTGAGAATTAAACTTTCTAAAATAGTTAACTTTTGCATGTTTTTGTATCTTATAAGATTTTAAGGTGAAAAGTAAAAAGAGAAGGTAAATGACATATTTTGGCATGTTTTGTCAATAACTGGAAACATTCATTGCTTATAACCAACGACTATGGGCACAAGGGGAATAAATGTTGCAAGAATAAAGTCTAATGAGATTGCAAGTTCAAATTTTATATTTTTGAATAGAGATCATATTATATATGATATTAGAACATAGAAATATTATCTTATGAAATTACTTAGTTATTTAATTATTTATTTTTCATTCCTATAAATGGAAGATTTGTTCCCATTATAAGGAGAGTTTTTCATTAGAATTTTATCCTTGTTACTTAAATTTAATTCTCATTAATGAGATTTTTATATCGTTTATTTTTATATTATTATGCCAATGATGCAAGGCTAATCAATTAATCTTAGTTAAAGGTAACACAATAATTCATTATTTATATCATGTGAGTTCTAAGTAAACTTCATTTCTTAGGCTTCTTATTATTTGTTTTAATCTTGATAAATTGTCATATAAGTTGTTAGATCCAAAATTATCTTTTTGACATGTTATTTATGGCACTTAAGGAGTTATTATTCCTAATACGATTTCTAACCTTTTTTATGGATTATTGTAATCTGGCCTAAACAATATGAGCATTTTCGTTGTCAGCTTGAGTTGGATTCCTCTAGCTCTTTCTACGATTATTGATAGTAAGAATTCTTTGAACGATTAATGAGTCAATGATCATGCATAAACATAAACGATTACTTGCTTTTGACTAAGAGAATTTTATCTGAATATTTTCTAAATCATTTGTAATCTTCTTTTATTTTTTATTTCTTTTGAAATATTGGCAAAGGATCAAAGGATATCCCATCCTTATGGGATTGACCCTTCTTTCACATACTGTAAAAATCTATAATTTTACTATATAGAAAGTATGAAAATAATTTAATGGATTTGACACCTATCAAAGGATATGGAAACACTAACATGACTATTGGAGAGATTCAAAGACTATGTGCATCATGCCCATAATATGGAATTACTTTGATTTAGTATTTTTATAAAGGTTTGTTTCCAGTTGAGAGGAAAATGATGGATGTAGCAAGTGGAGGAGCCATCATTAATAAAAAAAAGACCCCAAGTTGCACGTGATCTGATCATTATTATAGCAGTAAATGCATAATTATTTAGATCATCGCAGGAATCTCCAAGAAAGGTTTAAGAGGTTAGTACATCTTCCTCATAATCAAAAATTTCTCATTTAACCTCATTGGTGCAAAATCTAGCTATAAAAATTCAACTTGTTAGAGCATGTGAGCCATGTATACAAACTTATCATCCAATTAATATGTGTCTGATTCTATAAGAAGAGCATGTAGAGCAAATAAATGCAATATGGACATTATCTGATTTATTAGAACAAAGATATGATATATATTTGAATACTTACAATTCAAGGAGGCAAGACTATTCAAATCTTATCTATGGAACAAAAGAGCTAGTTTTATAAAATTTTCAACAAAGAACATGGTCTTTAGAATATCATGAAAAGTTAGGTATATATCTCAAGGATATGATCAAGTCCTTTATTGCTAATACCCAATAATTTCGACAAGTGATAGAGCTACGATTCAAAAATCTGAAGAATCAAATATCTCAAATGGTGACTTCTTTAAATTAATTAGAGTCTCAAGGTTATTTATTATTTAGCCAAAGGTGAATCCAATAAAATTTGTAAAGGTCGTAATTTTTTTGAGCCATTGGCAAAACCTGAGTTTGAAGCTAGAAAATGAAGTTAGCGAGCTTGAACAGAAAAATAAAGAAGTAATAAAAATTTCAGAATTTGTCCAACTTGAATTGGTAATGATCCAACCTCTTTTTCCAAAAAGGTTAGAAAAGTTGGTAAAAGAAAAGGAATGAAAGGAGATATTCAAGACTTTTCATATGAAGGAAAAACTGCCTTAGAAGAATAATGGGTGTAACAATGATAAGCCTTAAGCATTCTACCATAAACCAATCAAAGAATGATATAAGGTTCATGAATTTGATTAGGTTACTCTATGTAACCTTGCCTCATTTAGATAAAATAATAATAATAATAAGAATAATAAGGAGTCTAGCTGAGATTATAAATTAGAACTAATTTTTATTTTCTTTAATTTTATTTTTGTTCATGCTATGTTAGTTTATAGTTTAGCTAATAGAATCAATTTATTTCTTTTTAAGTCATCTTTAACCTTCTCATTTTAATTTTTAATGATTCATTTTTATTTTATCCTTAATAGTTGTAAAAAGAAATAAAATAAAAGTTTGAACATTTTGATATTAAATGCTGCATTTGGTTTAATAAGGGAGATAGTTTCTATTTTTTATTTTCTTAATTTTTCTTTTCATTTTAGGTTTATTAAATGAGGTATTTAATAAAGTGATTTTTTTTATCTTCTTCCTCATTTTAGGTATTTCTCTCCTTTAAATGAATCGAATGGTGCTCTCTAAGAAGGGAAAAGATGAGTTCAATCATGCATGGCTACTATTGCCATTTTAGATGATGAAGTCGAAGACACCAATAAAGAGCAAGTGAATTTCAAACAAGCTAGCCATGAGAATCCATCACTGGAGCAAGTAAAAATAGCCATCGAAGAACAAACAAAAGAACCATCGAGTATCACAAGACCGCAATCATGGCTAGAAATTTATTCTACTAATTTTTTTAATTCCATAGGCATCTGAAATTTTCAAGAAAAGAAAAATATAGGTTTGATGAAGTTCTTAATTTAAAGATTATTTCATGTAAGGTCTTTCATCTCATTATTTCTAAAAATTTAAATTTAAAATTTTAGGTAGTTGATTGAAGGAACCAGTTAAACATGATGCTTTTATTTTGAGTTGGTATATGGGTTTTTATGATATATTTTTTAGATGAATAGAAATGCAATTTTGTAAAGTGTTGAATGATTAATGGGTAAACAATTTTTATATTTTATGAATAAGTTTAATGTGGTTGTTGGGCTTAACTGATTTATGTATCTAATGATTTTTGGATTAGATATTGTGATTTCCTTGATGCTTTTTATGCTAGTTTAATTTAGGACAATTATATTTTGCATGTCTTTAGAAAATATGATTCTAGTTTTGCTCGTGAATTATATGCAAAGCCACTATTAAAAATATTTGCATAATATATTAGCACATTCTTTTCCTACAAAAATAATTCATTTGGCATAGACATAAAGGAATCTAGATTTTTATCATCATGTCCAATTATTTATAATAGAACAAAGTCTTCAGTAAAGGAACACCCATGCTTCATACCCAACTTCTGCAAGCTTCATAATTGATCAATAGTTTCTTGTTGCCAAAGTTGACGAGATGCTTAGGAGCTTTGTCAGTCATTAGAGATGTAATAATAGATCTCCTCCAATAGTTTTAAGAAAGCAATGTTCATTCTTTATCCTTTTAAAATTCTTTTTATTTTTACTACTGAATCACATTAGGGATAATGTGATATTTAAGTTTGAGGGGAGGAATGCGTTATTTTTACTAATTTGCTGTTTTTAAGTTTTTCTAAAATTATATTTTCTTTTTCAAAATTCTTGGCTTATTTGAAATTGTTATTTATATCTTATTAACTTAGATGAATGCTTAGGACTTAGGCAATGTTTGATGAATTTTATGATATTAGCCTAAAAATAAGATGTGCATGCCTTAAACATGGATAATTTGCATGATTCATTTGGTGGCATATGTGTAGAAATATTTATTCTTGTCAAATATTCATTAGACTAGAATTAAGAAGTTTTTCAAGACTAGAAAAAAATTAAAAGCAAAAGAAAGGAAAAAATAAAATAAAGTATGGTCTACAAATATTGGTCGATTCGAGTGGTACAACACTTGAGCAAACTATGAATATGAAGATATTAATCTTGGGAGAATTATACCCTTTAATAGGCCATGAATATTTTAAAAGAAATACCATCTAAGGGAGATAAAATATATACCATTACTAGTCGGGTTAGGTGGATCATACCTAATTCCCTTTAAGTAGTCTTTATATATGAAAAAATTAGTAATGGGAGTATGACTCCTTTTTTTAAGGCTGAATTGAACATCTTGAATCCTAAGTCCCCTTGAAAAGTAGTAACATAGAAAAATTTGAAAAAATCTTGTTTTTGTTAATAGCATTGATAATGACATTTGGTATTTTATAGGTTTTAAGTTATTCTATCTTGTGCTTGCTTATAAAAACTATTTCGCTTGGTCACAATTGATAAATGATTACACATTTTTCTGTTGGGATAAGATTCATGAATTCTATTATATAATTGCTATGGTGTCTAAGTGTTTTCATGGTTAATTTTTGTTTCTATTTCTCTTGACTTTTGGCACAATATCTGGAATGAGTTTTAGAAGTTTGATTAAGAAAAAGACATGGAATGCTTAAGGGCAAGCATTAGGTAAGTGTGGGGGAATATGATCGAACGTAAATATGCATATTTTTGGTAGTTTAATTGATTTATTTTATGCATAAAACCATTTACAATAGTTGACTTTGGCATATTTATGTGTTTTGTAGGAATTCTAGGTAAAAAGTAAAAAAAAAAAGGAAGGTAAATAGCATGTTTTGACTTCGTTTATTAAGAAATTAGAAGTATCAGGTGCTTATGACCAATAATTATGAGCACAAGAAGAATAAAACTCACAGGAATTAGTTTACATGAGATTTAGAAATTTGAATTTTGTATTTTTGATTGGAGATCAGATTATATATGATATTAGAAGATAGAATTATTATCTTAGGAAATTATTTAGTTATTTTAATATTTATTTTACATCTCTATAGATGAGATTAATAATTTTTATCTCTTGCCAGTCAATTTAGTTTTCATCAATAAAGTTATTTCTTTATTTATTTTATATTGTGGTCAATGATGCAAGGCTAGGCTATTTACATTTTTAGTTGAAAGCAACACAAGAATTCATTGTTTATGCATGTGAGATCTAAACAAGCTTAATGTTTTTGACTTTTATTATTTACTTTAATCCTAAAAATCATAGAATCACTATCATTTTTAGAAGTGTATAATTTAGGCTTATTACACAAGTTCAATAATGATAAATTATCATACGAGTTGTTATATCTAAAATTGTCTTTCTGACTTGTTGTTTGTGATAACTTAAAGAGTTATTGTTCATAAGTAAGAGATAATCTTCTTATATTTTTTTTTGATGATTTTGTATCTTTTAAAATATTTGTAAAGGATTGAAAGATTTCTCATCCTTGTGAGATCGACCCTTCTTCCATGAACTGTAGAAATTTATAATTTTTCTATATAGGAAGTAGAAAATTAATTTGACAAATTCGGCACTCATCAATTTACAACATAAATTTTCAACATATTCAATAAGCATCACACCATATTTAACCTAAAATTCTCCATAACATAAAGTGATCATGTAAAGCACATAAAATAATAAAATAATAAATTATTCCTCGACTTCTAGTCATACATCATATATTCAAACATGTTACCAAGTACTATACATTTAATTTCAATTAAGATACACATGTATAATCCCTCACTTGTATACAGGCATAAATATCTGAAAATCACATATTAGGCACTCCTTCAGTACCTCCTAAACCAACATCAACAATGATATACAATATAATTCTCATTTATACATATGCAATAATACATTTGCTAACTACATAATATTCTCTTTCTATAAAAATCTTTTTTTAATTGATTACCAACCAATTTTAATACTATTTAAACCAACTCATCCAAATGGATTCTAATAACATTATAATAATTCATTTAAAAATATTAAATCATTTAATTAAATACATAGTATCAAAATATCTTGCATGTATCATCATATGATTCCTTAATAAGATTACATGCTTATAATTCATGTCTATGCATTTTATATAACTCTTCATAAGCATCCAATGACACTAAAAATTAAACCAAATTCTAAATTGAACCAGTGACAACTGCTTATGTTTCACAAAGCCTTATATTTATCTAAGATCATATAATGAAGTTCCTAACTTAATTTTTTGAATAGCCAAAATGCAATCTACCATAAATAATTTCTAAAATATAATTTATAACTCAAGGGTCAACCATTAAATTATCTTCAAATTTTTATCATGAAAACTAGACTCAGTAATCTAAAAATTCACCATAGGATCATGCTTATAATTTGAGTTATAAATTTTACAAATTTTTCATGAAATCTACTCCAATTTAAACATCATGCAATTAATTGAATTAATTTATCCTAATGACCTAATATTCATTGCAAATCCTATAATATATAATATGATACAACATTCATTTAATTCTCAAGATACATCCATCAAATAATTCTTTAAAATCACCAAACACCTAACTTATATATGACATTTACAATATCAAATCAACCCCAAGATATATCAACTATCAATTATCAATGTCAAAATACAATCTGTAATTAAGAATTACACCTTAAAATATCTAATCATCCATAATTAAATATAACAAATATACTTGTCTACTTTTCCCCTTCTTCCATGATAATTTCTTGAATTCAATTCGTATAAAATTCCTAAATCAAGATTTCCCCTTGCCAATCTCCAATTCTATTCTTCTTAATGAGATGCAGCCAAAACCCTTTTCTTTTACTCTAAGTGTGGGTGTGTGGATTTTATTATAATAGTTATATTAAATTATTAAAGAATATATATATATTTATTATAATTAAACCAATTTAAACCTAATATTATTAGCCCAATAATAAATTATTCCAACCTAAATAATTTTTAATTATTAGTTCTAAAGCGGTGGTCAAGAGGGTGTGAATTGATAAACTTTAAAATTTTAAATATAAGTTTAGCAAATTATTTTTAAAACTGGCAGGTTATTTTTGAAATCAGCAAACTAAAATAAACTTTAGAAAATTATTCTATTAAAGCAAATCAATTTCAAAAATAAATCAAAGTTACGAAAATAACTTGATTAATTTTTGAAAACTCCCCTTTAGAAAATAGTAGATAGATTGAAGTGAAAAACCTTTATAAAAATCCTTTTAAAAATAAAACAATTAGAAATAGCAAGCTAATAAATAAGAAGAAGAGAGAAAAAAAGTGGACATACTATATATAATGGTTGGCCTCAAAATCAATGTCTTGAGATTCTACTAAAAAACAATTTTTCAAAGGCTAACTTCAAACCTTTATAACAATAATTTTCAAGGATAACTAACAACCTCTTCAAGTATTCAGCAAGCTAACTTTTCAACCTCTACTGAGTTTCTAGCAGGCTAAACTCATAACCTCTATTGAGTTTTTAACAACTTAAACTGGTAACCTCTACTAAGTTTTAAATAGCCTAAACTCATAACCTCTTCAAGTTTCATATAAGGCTAACTTGATAACCTTTTACAATAATCCAGGAAATAAGAATATAATTCTCACACTCTTTACAAAGTTCTCCTATGAAAAGATTGAGAATGAATATTCAAAATGAAGTTCTTTTGAAAACACTTTAAATATGTATATCAATTTAATCCTTTACATTTGTATTGTTATATTTTCTAACTTCAAAAGCTCATGTATTTATTTTAAAATATATGATCATTATATTCCAAATACATAAAGTATAAAAATGTAAGTTAATCAAACTTAATTTTGAAAATAGCTTTTCTTACGTGAAATCAGTAGACTTATTTCCATAACAAACAAATTTGTTACCAAATTTGATTTTGAAAACTTACCATATTTAGAATATCTGAAAATCATTTTATCAAAAAAGAAAATATTATATTTTAAAAGATGTCAGATTTGAGCTTCATAAGGAATATATTTCTCAAACTTTTCTTAACAAAAATCTAATAAAATTTCTTACTAAATATTCTTTGAAAAAAATCCTCCTTAAGTTGCTCCATGAATCACGTTGAAATCATTCTAGGATGAGAGCAAAACATTATGATTTCCTTTTGTCAAACTAATTGCTTCCTTTCATATAGATTATTAATAAAAAATCAAATATATTAAATCTATCATAAAATAATTTAAAATTAATTAAAGTTAGAAGATATTCTTTAGGTGATAAGATAAATATCTTATAAAAAGTTGAAATGATCATAATAATTACTTAAATACCTTCTAAAAAAAATAAGTCAAATAAATTAATTTTCTAACTTAAAAACAATTAACTAATCACTGTAAAAATCAATTATTCATTTAGAACCAATAATCACATAGGGAAAAATAAGTAAATTATGATAGAAAATATTAAATCTAAATCAAAAGCATTAATCACATATAAGGCCAAAAATGACGTGATTAAACAAACAATTCAAGAATAGAAAATATTTAATCTAAATACCATTAAAGCATAAAATCACTTGAATTAAATAAAACATACTTAAGTAATCAATTTTTACATTCATCAAAATAAAAAAGTCAACACTAATTAAACATCATATTTTATAAATAAGACTACCACATATTTTATAAATAAGACTAACATTTATAAATTCATAAACAATTACATGAATTAATTAATTTACATGCTTACCTATAGTATAGTTTTTTCAAAATTCATATATATGTATATAACTCTAATATATTATATATTATTTCATCCTAAAAATGCGATGTTACAAAATACAAACTAACTCAAAAGGCAGACACCATTGATAATCATCATGTGACTAGTTTCAAGGATGACACCTAAGTTCAACTAGTCACTTCCTTGTAAAGAATATTAGGAGCATAGTTAGACCTAGTAGGTGTCAGGGTTGGAGGCTTTTTTGTATTCATAAAGGGTAGTATAGTCATTTTATATTTATTATTTATTTATGTAATTTTGGAGTGTGATGGAGGAAACACTTTAATGTCTCCTCCTGTCAAGTCTAACTATACTCTTAATACTCTTTAGGGAAGAGTGACTAGTCAGCCTTCGGTGTCATCTCGGAAGCTAGTCATGAGATAGGTTTTAATCGAGCCTATCTTCAATGTGGGTTTATGTAGGATTATTTCCCCTACCTACACATGGAGCATGAGGATCAGATTCGTTGATCCTCAAAATAAGAATCTTAATATTATATTTGATTTAATTACTATCCAATTGCCCAATTGCAAACCCTTTTAAGATTAACCCTATCAAATGTACAAAAATAATGTTTAAGCATTAATATCTTTTCATATAAGCATAAACTAATCTCAATTGTAGCATTATCCTTATTAAGGCTCCTACCTATGACAGTCATACATAAACAACTTGTCACATCCTGAACTTTATGATTCACTGTACATTCATAATTGACAATATCATGTTTAGATATGTTATTAATGTGGAAATGATATGGAATTATGATTATGTTGATAGATATATGATAAGAATTGAGTTTAAAGCTCAAAAGAGCAAAGTGAAAATTTTACCGAAACCACTAAAATGGATGGATAATCAGCACTAAAATGATGATTTTAGGCTATCCACATTGAATTTGATAAAATGGCTTTGACCATAGTGCTTGTGTTAACTTAAATTAGATATATGCAAATTTTGAAAATTTTGAATAAAAATTTTATTTATGAT
>CANYBF011414188.1:0-26028 GCA_948192965.1 Dalechampia spathulata | reverse complement strand
AAGTTTGGCTTGTTACTTCGCATTGAGACTTAAGTAAAGTCTAGGCATGACGTTTATGATCTTTCTGTTATTGTTTTGATGTAATATGTTGATGCTTGTATTTGATATGCCTTAATGCAATGTTTCCTTGTTTCATGATGGAATGAATGCTTATGTATGTGTGATATGAAGCATAATTGCTTGTGATGTCTTTATGGTATGCATGGTGATGAAGGATAAAGATGAAAGAGAGAAAAGAAAGTGAGTAGAGAGGGCAGGGCTCAGCTCTGAGCATACTGGGTCAACAATGATGATGGGATTCCCAATGGAATCGTTTAAATTGTAACCTCCGGAGAAGGGAGATAAGTCTCGAGACCTATAGTAGGAAAAGGGTGTTAAACACCCTATATTTCTATGTCCTCCTTTGGGAGATGAGTACCGGTACTTACAGGGACCCAGTATGTGTGAAAGGAATATGCACAATTCAAGAAAAGCAGAGTGAATGAGAGACGAGGAGGAGAAGGAAAACATGAAATGCATACTTGCATTCTTAATGTATGATGAGTGGATGCATGTTCTGTTAATATTGTTGAGTTATCTTTGTACGATGTTGATACATGATGAATGTGTTACCCGTTCTTCGTTTTATGCTTGATTCATGTTTACTAGCACCACTGAGTTTATCTCAGCGTTTGTCATTTGATGAACGTAGGTTCAGAGTCCTCGGGTGAGCGAGCGGAGAAGGAGTAGAGGTCATCAGCTGAGATAGACATATCTCGACGTGGTACGGGACTCCCGAGGCATACTCCGACCTCTTTTTGGTTGTATAGTTTAGTGAGGCAATAGTTGTATAGCTTTTGGTGGTGATTAATGTACGCACTCACTTGTCAGTATTAAACTATAACAGGTTTTATATATATAAGTTACAAAACTACCTATTATTGTATCGCTTGAGTGTATGCTAGGTTATCCAGGGTATTGTAGAACATCACGTTACTCTCATCGCACCACCATTAAGCTTTGAGATGTGTCCCCATACGACGTCTTCATGATGCATCCTTTGTGGTGTAGGCATCGGTATTCTTCTGGGGGCCGCTGTCTGTGCCACGGGAGCATGTCCGCCTAGGTATGGGCCAGGTGTGACATCCATGCTCCTTGATGATGTCTTAAACCTAATCTTGTTTCAAGTTTTCCCAATAACATTAAAAAGAGCTTTTAAAAAATGGTATCATAGTCTATAATCAAAATTGATAAAGAATTTTTCTGACTTAGCTTTAAAGTTCAAAATAATGTTCATCACATGCACAACACTTGAGTAAGTACTAATGACTCTAAGAGGTGTGTCTGGATAGAGGGAGAAAACATAAGAGATTGGTTCAAGAGATTCATTGATTAGGTTATGAAGATTGATGATCTAAATAAGGATATTAAAGTTTATGTCTATAACACTTCAATAACTAACATGCATGTATTGTCATTATAAAATTAGTCCATAATAAGTTTTAAATTTATAATATTTATCTTATAAAATATGCTTATGTAATTATATGAGTCATAATTATAATATAAAGGATGTTGATCTTATGAGGATTAGTGTATTGGCTATCGGTTTCAATCAATTTTATGTTACTTAGAGATTTAAAATATAATTTTAAAAGAAAAAAACTAAAATTATGTTAAACTACTTTACTAATTAAGATAAATAAATAATTAAAATTAAATAGGGATATCTTTAGCAATTTTCAATTTTAAGGATTGAATATTTAATCAGACTTTATTTAGATAATTAACGATAATTAATATAAATTAAGATGATAATTGAGTGAAGGTGGATAATATAATATTAATTAATCTTTTCAAGGTCCAATTAATATATTAAAATTAATTAATTACCTACTCTTATCATAATTAGTTAATTAAAACACATTAGTTTCATTTATCCAAAAGTAATCCTCATGAGACAAATCTCTATTCCTAGTAAATATTTTTATATTCATATACATATCATGTTGTCCAATAAATAATTCACCTTGTGATATAATTAATCATCTTTAATATACAATTAAATGAGCTCAAACTTAATTATACACATTAATAATTCATGAAATGGATCAATGTCAAATATCTACATGTGAAACTCATCATAATCAAATACCTAAAAGAATCCAAAATAGAATATTCAATTCCTAATAAATTTTTACTCATTATCCATTTTCAATATATATGATTCAAAGGTTTTTGGATTTTATTTACAATCAAAAATAAGAGAGAGAAGTAACAATGCAACCCATAAGATTATACTTTAATGTTAGTCTTGATCTTTCTTCCTTCTTTGATCCTTAATCTTTAATCTCAAATCCTTCAAATCTTCTTTAAGCTTATATGAATTGATAAGTAGAAAGAGAAATTATTAGGAAAAATCCCTAGCAAAAAAACCTAAATCTAATTCAAGAAATCCAAAAATTTATAAAAATGTGTAAGAAAGAAAAGAAAGAAAGAAAATTCAAGACAATGATAAGAATATGTAAGGATGATGATTCTCCTTAAAACCTAATAAAATGATATATTTATATGTTTCAAAATCCTAAAATAAGACTTGTAATAATGGTCTTTGATTTTGGTAAGTGAAATTGTTTTAAATGGATTTGTTTCAACTTTTTAGAACATAACTCGATCCAGTAACCATTAGTCAACTCAAGTAACTCTTTGGATCAAAAGCTATACAACTCTACTCCTATGTACAAACTTGTTTTATCATATCTTATGTTATAAGACTCTAATTTGCATAATTTTTAATGCATTTAGAAGCTTGAAACTATAGCTTGAGAATTAATAAATACATCATGAAATATGCAAATGAAATTATTAATAATTTTACATAAATGTATACATAAAAATATGTAAAATACAATGAACATGCTAAAATAATGCTAAATGAAAATGATACATGCAAAGATACTAAATGCATTATAATAACATAAAAAGTAATGATTTTAGAAGAAATATTATAGGTATGAGAGTGTAAAATATATTTATTATTTGTTATAACAATAACTAGGTTTAAGGACTCTTTACTAAAAAGGATACCAAATTTTTATAAAAGATTATAGAAAAAGCCTAGAACTACATCCAATTGGTTGATGATTACATAATCATGAGGTTGCAAAATGGATAGGAGGAGAAGCTTGTTAGGAAGGAAAAATACATATGAAAACATTTTCACAAAGGGCATAATTTCTATAATTTCTATCCAGAAAATAGAGGTAGGGATAAAATCATTTTCATAATACATTAAGAGCACTAAACACCCCTTAGATCATAAATTTTTAATGCGAGTACAAAAGAGTAAGAAAATATTATATGGCTTAAGCCACTAAAGCCTGAAATAGAAGCAATAAAGGGCATGTCATGTTATTATAAGTTTCAATGAAGTTAATATCATAATACAGATGATTGCCTTCAATTAAAAAGGAAAATTAAAAGGTTGTTTAGAAGATAAACATTAAGAAATTTTTAGCCTTACGAAGATTGGAAGAATCACCTTCATGCAAGCATTAAAGCTATATGAATCAAAAGAAAAAAAATAGAAGGAAATAGTAGGGTCATTAATGTCATTACAGGTGAAGAAAGTAAAACTCACTTGAAAAAAAAGTAGAGAAAGTTGGTAATTGTTATCTCTAAAGGAGAGATAAACATAACCTTTAGGCCAAAAGATACTTGACATGTTTCTTACCTATGATACTTTAATAATTAATAGCAAGTTAGAAAATTTTTTAAATGCATAAAATGTTAATGGATGAAGAAATTTTAGTAGATTTATTAACTTTAAGCACATATAAGGCTCTAAAAGGGTGAATGAACAATTTATTAGCACTTAAAATACCATCGATCAAATTATAAGGTACCCTATACACCTAATAAGTAGCATTGAATTGGAACAAAATGATGATAAGATATAACTTGAAGGGGTTAATCATCAATTTTGAGACCATGTTTATCATTGTTGACATACTCTGGCTAATAATGCAATCTTAAGAATAATAAAATCAATATTAGCGATAACTAAAGCATAACTTATGTAAGATACCTATTAATGAAGATCATAATGAAAGCAATGATTGCCATAGTTTAAGGACCTTAGAAAATTGCTTAAGAATATGAAATGATGTTAATTCAAGTGTTTTTATACATCTCTTTAGTACAAGAAAATATTCTAAAAGGAGACAAAGGAAGAGAAAAAGGAAAATAAGTTAGAGGACTAAAAAATTTATGTAATTGAAGGGAAAACAATTAATATCGAATGTAAGGAAGACAAGGAGATATGACACTTATAAAGAAGGCTTTGCAAGATAATACAAGATGTTTATAGTCAAGTTAGAAGAGATATTAAGAATTAAATATGAGGTAATTTCGCTCAAGCTAAGTGTTGACCTAATAACAAAATCAGATAAAGAAAGGTTATTTAGTCCATAGATAGCCATAGTAGAGGAGGTCAGTAGACTTCGTGTAGAATATGTATGAACTTCAATAACTTGAATGGATCAAGGTAATAATAAAAGAAGCCAAACAAGAAAATAAGAATATATTTTGATTTTATCAATATATATAAAGCATTATTGATCACAAGAAAATTTAATAAATAAGGTCAATTATCAATCTTCAATAGCAAATAATACTAATTGCATGTTATCATTGCTCACTGTCATTGCCTTAGTAAATAAATATCTATCATAAAAAGAAGCAAGTAAATATATACCTATTGTATATATCATAATAAAAAAAATTAAAAAATATATATCTATTATATAATACTATATGTATTTATATACACATATACAATATTAATCATTATATTTTTTTATGATGATATGTATAATAGATATATATTTATCTATTTTTATATTATGATATATTCTAGATATTTATTTATTTGTTATTATAATAACAACAACAACAATATGCAATGATAACAAATAATATCTTCTATTGATAATAATGAATTAGGAGTTGATGATTGATAAGGTTAATTACTGATCAATAGATGATGATGGTGATGGTAAAAATATTAACATAAAAGATAATATTCATATATTAAAAATATTTTTGACTAAATAAGAATAATTTTAAAAATTTTAGAAAATAATATGTATTTTCTAAAAAAGGATGTAAGATGACGTGGTAAATAAACGTTGGGGATGAGAATGGGTGGAGGTGAAACGACAACAGAGTGAAGTACGACAGCAGAGAATACGTAAATGCATAATTCTCCACTCACCGGCTTCTATACCATATGTCTGTTTCCTCTTTTTCCCCCACTTTCACTCATAATTGTATCTTTAAGTAATGTCAAATTGTCAATCATAAATCCATATGGAATTCATGTTTTTATTTTTATTTTCATTCAACTGTTTGGATTCTTTTGACGTTGTATTTGGCCGTTAATCATTATTTATTTTTACGCTGTTTCATTTATTTTTTAAAAAAATATAAACCCTTAATATTATCATATTTTGAATACTTTCGAAAAAAATCAAAAATCCAAAAACTTTTATAAAAATGTTGTAGCTTTTCAAAATTGTGAAAATGAATAATTTTTTAAAAATATTTATACATAATATTTTTTAAGAGTTAACATAAATTTACTATAAATTACTGTTGTAAGAATCATTATTTTTTTTAAAAATTGACTATTTTTATTTCAAAAATCATTTGATATTATTAAAAAATATAAAATAATATTTATCATTTTTCTAATTTTTATTATTTAATACATAGTCTTTAGTGTATTATTAAATAATAACGTAGAGGGTTAAAATTAGGGGTCAATGAAATAAATGAAAAGATTGAGGTGTTTGAAAATGCAGTTTTTTTTTTTTTGTCAAGTGGAATAGAGACTAGACCAGCAGCCTAAGGTGGCATTACAAGAAAACATCATCACATAGTATTTAAATATTAAAAAAAAACCCAATTCCTAATGGCTCATAAGAGAATATAATATTTATTTATTTTATTTATAAGTTGGCATCAAAATAAACTTGATTATACCCACCAGCCACAATCTTGATTTGAAGATGAAGCTGAAAATGATAATTCAGCATCACAAATGTATTCACATGGATCAGAAGGGCATTTGATTGATTGCTATAGATAAAAAAGAATGGAGGGTAAGTGAATAAAGTAGGAATGAGTATAGAAAGACAAAATCCCTTTTACAAGGAACAATGATAGTAAGATGACTGTAATGGAGTTGGCCCCCTTTGCCCATGTTTTCTCAATGCCATACAGTTTTATTATTATTATACCTAATCAATACAAATCATTTTATTTTATTTTTAATTATATATAATTTATTTAATTGACATCGACGAAACGTACAAGTAATAAACAGGAAAACACTTATGTTTATAACGGAGGGCCCTCATTTTTTTCTTATATTTTATAAAATAATTAAAAAATATTGATCTTATTTAAATATTATAAATATATATCTGATTATTAAATGAATTATAATAAATGGGAATTTAAACAGTTAATAAGCAGATGGGAATCCGATTGAAGGCTCAGTGGTGGCTCAGGCGATAAATGATGATGTGTGAGGACATTGGGTTATGATTGGAATGGAGGGAAATGAAAGGACCAGTAAAGAAACGTTTCACGTGGAGGAAGCTGAGTAATAGACAAAGCTGCATGTTGTTGGGATAGTGATGTCTTTGTCATTTCATTTCATACTCTCCGCCTTCAATTTTTTAAAAATAATGCATTCGTATATGGCCTTCCTTGTCTACTGAATCAGATTATGTATTCAAAAATGAATTTCAATTCATAAAATCTACTATAATTTTCGAATCAATAAACATTAAATTCTTAAATTTTTAATGGGATTATGGAAGTTTGGTAGAAACAAAATTAAGGGAGTTTAAAGAAAAATATAAGAGAAAGTATCAAACAGCCAAATTGTATATAATTGTAGTTTGAACTGTTAGGTGTAATAGTAGTGAACTTTAAGCTGGAAAGGTACGTGCATGGGTATCTGTCATAAACTTGGTACACGCTGCAGAGGAATAGATTCCAGTAATGAATATATGTGTGTGTGTGTATATATTAGTAGGTACTGTATGGATGGGTCCTCCACAGTCTGCCATGAATCCAATCAACCAAAAAACCAAAGAAAGTGGAACTGAGATTTGGTTTGCTTTTTGATTATTTTTTTGTTCTTGGCTTTGACAGAACGGGGCAATGCCTAGGAGCTAAAGTGAATCAAGAAAAAGAAACCGTGACTTCCCACTTTCCACATTATTGTGTCTACGACGCAATTTTTACAGATTTAAATATCATATTCTAAGACTATTTAAATTAACAATAATCCTACAAGTACATGTAATTACAAAGCATGATGAACTCATGATTATACTTAGTATCTCTTGTTTTCTTGTCTTCTTCTCACATATGTAAACTCTATATCAAACAAAAATAAGAATAAATAAATAAATGATTCTAAAATGGCTCTCATGCATACGTGAGTCGAGCCTCTTTCTGAAATCGATTCAAATTTAATTTTGAATTTTTTTTTGGAAAATTAAATTGTTCAAATATTCCCGTCCATTTTAAAGATCATTAAATTGTTAGCAAATTAATTTTATATCAAATATGGAGAGAAAGCTAGGTTTAAAGTTCACCTTTTTATATATAAGGGGCGCCAATGCTTTTCATTATACTTGGTCTTTTATTAGTCTGATCAAGGTAGAAAATATCCGAAGAGAGAGATGGAAAATAAAGAAGTGAGGCCACGAGTGAAGAAAGGTCTGTGGAAACCGGAGGAGGATTTGATTCTTAAGACGTATATAGAAGCTCACGGTGAAGGCAACTGGGCTGCTGTTTCTGCTAAGTCAGGTACACTTTTGATCAAGTAATTATATGCTACACTTTGTAACAACAAGAGATTTAATCTCAGAAAGATGGTAAGTCTTTCTGTCTGAATTCAATGAGATGATTGTCATCTCGATGATATCTAAATCTGAGTGATTGATAAGATTATTTCTTGCACTCAGAAGAGCGTGTTTGATGTGTTAACCGAGGTAGTTTTATTGAATGCAGGATTGATGAGAGGAGGGAAGAGTTGCAGACTGAGATGGAAGAATTACTTAAGACCAAATATCAAACGGGGTAAAATGTCTCAAGAGGAAGAAGACCTTATCATAAGAATGCACAAGCTTCTTGGCAACCGGTACGTTAAATGTTATCTCCTCACCTGGTTTTCTCCTTGTTCTCGTGATTTTCAGAATTCTATCAACTCCTATAGATGTCTACATGCAGATGGGCTCTAATTGCTGGTCGATTGCCTGGCAGAACTGACAATGAAGTGAAAAACTACTGGAATACCCATTTGAACAAGAGATCTCTCTGTAACAAAAGAAGAGCCACTGAATCAAACACCTACCAGAATAATAATGATGGTATGGAGGAGAATGAAAGAACCAAGAAACCACGTAATTCAGAACCCAGTAGTTGCAAGGGCAGTCCAGAGAGCATCATCACGCCTGATGAAGAGTTAAATGAAAACAAGAAAGAGAGCGAAGAGATAAATAGTTGGATACAGGAAGTAGAGAGCATCAGCAATTACATTGGATCGCCAAAGCAAATAGCCAACAACTATGCATTTATGTTTGATGATGATCCTTTTTTTGACTTCTTGGATTCTTTTGCCTTGTTAGAATCATTTGGTTGTAATGGCGAGGAGGCATATTCGCAGGACGACTTGCAACCATTCATGCCATAAAACCTTGTATTCATGAGTGTTTCATAAAAACCAGGTATAAAATATGAAAAGAAAAATAGCCCAAGTTTGTATGAACCTAATCAATCATATGTTATTTCAATTAAAATATATGATTGATTGAGTTCATGTAGACAGGGTCGTCTATCGTCAAGCTGTGTCACAGATTGCAAATGAGAAAGTATTAGTGGTATCCACGTGTTCTACAGTAATGCATTTCTGTTTCATTGGAAAAGGAATTAAAGTGCCAAGAGGCAACGAAATGAAGACGATAAAACAATAATTTGAAGTTCCCACGATTAATATATCCAAAATCCCACCGACAATGAAGCATATTGCAGGGACCAGATTTAACTCATCCAACTCCTTTTCCATATGGAGCAATGTTCATGTTGTAAAACTTGTGGCTTAAGCATTGGGAGTGCTAAGGCGCCAGATTTAATTAACTCCTTTTATCCCTTTCCTTTCTCTCGTATAAAACTCGTCAAGCTCATTTGCACTTGTACAGCGAAAGATTCGGAACGCCTGGCTGTATATTTTGCTTCCGAAGAGTATTTCCCTGGATACAAACTTAATCGGCCACGAAAAACAAAGAAAGCATTTAAAATCATCCATAAATGAACCGGGAAATTCAGAATAATTGATGATTGATTATATAGGGAATTGTCTTTGTCTTTGTAATGCACATAATTTAGAAGACCAGCTCATGTTCATAACTCTCCCACTCCAAGAGAACTGCTACAGGCTAGACATAAAGCTGTTACTTTCCCAAAATTCCCTACCATCTTAATTATTATGTTCTAAACTCAAATATTTATGTTAATACTCAATTAGACCAACTTTATCATCCCCACAACTTGAATATAGACTAATAACATAAACCTAAGAACTTTAGACCGCAACATCAATACAATTCAACAAAATATATAGCTGGCACGCACAACTCATTGTTCATCGCCCCCACCACAGGAAATAGGAGAAACCCCAACTTCCTAAGCCACTACACTAGTTATTTCAAAATGGCACGACAGGGTAAAATCGATTTTGACTACTGACATGGACTACAAGAAAACAAACTATATATAGAAGGGTGCAATATATCATCTGTATAGAAAATTTACAGAATATAGACAACGAATAGAGAATAGAAAAACAGGTCGACTTTACAACACTTCATCCTGTTGAGCAAATAACAAACCATTCTCCGTTTCTAGAGGTAATGACGGAGGAGTTCCAGGCGGAATACATGCTGCCCCATTCTCCCCGGCACATATGCACAATGCCTCCGCGTCCCTGAGAATTGCATCAAGATCAATGTGGCCGCTTAGCTCGTTGATGAATTTTAAAAGCGTGTCAAAATCCATCTGTTCCCCAATAATCTTGCTGCGATACCGCTTCAAGATTGCAACGCATGCATATAGGTGCAGGTGCTCAGATAAATGATGAGTCCATAATACCTCCCATAGTCTCATTGTTTGCTCATATTCAAATTCCCTGACAAAAAAAAAACGAAATAAATTATAAATGAAAAGTTAAGCTACAGAAAAGGGATGCTACCTTTCAAGTATCTATCTTTAGTATGCTAAAACGAATCTCGGTATCAAAATGACTTAACCAACTCCGGCAAGATCTCACATGGTAAAAGAACTCTTTGACAGATTGTCAACAGAAAATAATATTAAAGGAAAATTGCAAAAAATATACTTTGTGATGTCACTCATTTTCACCTAGAAATTTATGATATCTTTATGACATTTAAAGGTCTGTAGTTTCGTTTATACATTTCATATCCTACTTGCAAAATTGAAGAAATTTTGCTTCGAATTTATATATTTAAATAATATGAATTTTGCACATTAAAACTATTTACCAAGCCATGAAATATCAAAAAAGTTAAAGAGCTATTCCTAAAAATATTATAAATTTATCTCAAATATTTTTTTTTAAATGAAACTTAAAAAATGCATTTATTTTATTTGTTTTTATAAATTATTTTGTGCAATACAAAATAGCAAAAAAGGTTATTAGTCAAATTAGAAATCAAGCTTTTGAGAAAATGAATGAAAAGTTAGGAACTAGAGATGGAGAAAATAAGACCTATATATTGGCAAACATGAGAAAGAAGATGTAAAGATCTGGATTACATTACATGTATTGAGGATAAATGGAGTATGTTTGAGATAGATGATTTGACTATAGAAAAGAATGTGAACTGTATTAGACCTAGTTTTTCAAAAGTTAAAATGACCTCCAAGAAGATGAAAACAAGGAAATGCTAGAAGAGTGGAGCAGCACTACCACCCCTTTTCAAAAAATAAAGGAGACATTCAAAAATGCTTGAATTATGAAGGCATTAAACTGATAAACCATGCTATGAAGAAGTTGAGGGAAAGGGTTATAGATCATCAACTATACCATGATACCTCCAATTTCCTCATTAGTTTGGATTTTTTGGAAAGACCAACTATGGAGGCTATTTTTGTCTATATTCAGGTGATGCTAAGTCCTTACCTCTTTGCGCTGGTCACAAATCATATACATGATATTCTTTGGTGTATGATGTTTGCAAATGATATTGTCTTAGTAGACAATACACAAGCTGGAGTAGATAAGAAACTGGAGATTTGGAGAAGTGTTTTGAAGTTAAAAGGTTTCAAGTTAAGTAGAAGAATGATAGATGCAAGCATTTCAAGTTCAGTAGTGATCATGTGGAGTCTCATTTTAGATGGTGTGGCAGTATCTCAATGGTTGCATTTCAGATATCTTGAGTCTATCACCCAAAAGGGATAAGGAGTGCAAGAAGGAATAGGATCCAAGCATACTAGATGAAATGAAGGAACAAATAGAGTGTTTTATATGATTATAGAATTCCAATCAAGTTGAAAGGTAAGTTCTATTCTACAATTATTCACTTTGCTACGATATATGGTGATGAGTGTTGGACAATGAAGACTCAATATACCATTAAAATGAGTGTTGCTAAAATAAAAATGCAACAACGGATGTGCAAACATACTAGAATAGTTAGAATTAGAAATGATTGCGTTACACAGAGTAGGATTAGCACCCATAGAGAATAAATTTAGAGAATAGAGGTTAAGATGGTTTGGTAATATGAGTTGTAGACTTCTAAATGTATAGGAAAGTAGAAATAATCATCATGAATGAGAGGAAGAAGGGAAAGGGGTCGACCTAGACACTTAAAAAAGAGTGATACAATCAGACTTAACTACATTAAGTTGAATGAGATTGTTTCCCAAAATTGAGACAAATGAAGAAGTAGAATCAATATAACCAATTCTAAGTAATCTAAGATTAAGGCTTTAGTTAAGTTGAGTTGTATTCTTGTAAAAAATTTTACTATTAGAAATACACATTGCAATTAAAATTTAATAACATCCATTGATAGGGTACTGCAGTAACATAAAAACAAAACCAGACCCCTAAATGTCATACAAGAAAACACGTCTAAGAGTGAAAATGAATGATATAATAAATTTTTCTAATATTCATACAGAAAATTTTTCTGCTTTCACCTGTCAACTTCAATGATGGAAGAAAATGTGCAAAAATCCTTACCTGGTAAAATCGTAAACCCAATTTCTAGCTTACACTAAATTATTTAAGCCAAAAAAAGGTCCAACCTAAATTCTCAAGTAGTAACAACTATTCCTCAATATATTTATTCCACATACAGAATGATGCAATTTTTGATTAATAAAATAAAGAAAACATTAAAAAGAAAAATTAGTGACATCATTTAAGACGAAAGAAAAAAGCATGCACCTCAAGGGCTGTAAAAGTCGATAAATGCAGGAACTTACCTTTTAAACTGTATTAGAATCCAGCGGAAACAAAAGAAATAATTCAAGCAATCATTCTGCTTGAAATAGTTGTGTAATGGACCATCAAGTAACTCCACTAGCTGGCACAAGGATAGTAAAAGTTAGACCCAAAACAAAGTCACTGCTCGCCATCCAAGACAATTGATCAAAGTTGGAATAACAAGAGGGCGACAAAGAGAGAGAGAGAGAGAGAAGCTAAAATGGCATTTCTACCAGTAAAATACAGCAGTTACTTGAAAGAGAGGGAGGAACCTTAGATAACGCAAAGAGTTGGGAATGCATGCCACTTTGGTCACGATTAAAATTAGGCCCCAGACGTTCCATCAATGCCACAAAACACCAAAATGTTTCTGATTCATCCTCCATCACAAACAAAATTGGAGACAATAGATCACTCATACCCTGTAATTCAAAGAAAATAAAAGAGTATCTGTTAAAAAAAAAAAAGAAAAAAGAGAGATTGTGACTATCTAAAGATCAATGATAGATACAGGGTCTGGGGAGATGCTGTGTAACATCATTGAGACAAACAACCAAACACTGTCTAGATAAGCTTAAACAGTCTATATCAACTTTATTTACTGTTTCAAGCATAAAATCAGACAGTACTTCCACAGAATGAGGATACATTTCGTTTAGCCAAAAGATTAGATCATTTAAACAATCATAAAGGGGAAGGACCAAAATTAACATCGCACAAAAACCATCTTATTGCATATAAATTGGTCTTTCTTGACTGATCATAGGATCAGTCATGATTAAATCATACAATAAGCCAATGAATATTACTTCTGAGTTCACAGAAATGAATTCCAAGAAAAAACCACCAAATCATAATTTGAACCAGTACAGGCATCTCCACCAAAAAACCAGAAAATGTGTTCAATAATTACCTGACAATAGCCAAGATCAAAGTTATAAAAGGAGTATGTCAATAGAATATCACGTAAGATATTCACATTTGGATTGTCATCCCCATCATAAAATGAAAGAGATCTATCAGTCCTCACCTTAAGAGACAAATAATAAACCAAAATTACTCCCACAAGTGTTGACCAAATGAAATCAATATTTGAAACGATAATTATACTACTTTCAGGCATACCACGTCTTTGTCTATAAGGCCTTTCCTTTCCCTAAACTTTGTAAACCTCTTTGCTTGTTCCGGAGAGATGCTCTACAGAAGAAAGAAAAAGAAACATACATATACAATTAAGTATGGAAGGAAACAGTAAAAAAATGGTACACCTAAAGGAAAAAAAAATTAAAGACAGCATTCTGTTTCAACAAAGCATTTCATAAGAAAACTAAGTATATTAGGGGTCATGCATATGTTGTAATTTCAATCCAACGACAGAACTTGCTGTATAGCATAAACATAATAAACATAGATATACATTTCATAAGCCAACACAGAAGTTACAGTAAGAAGATTATAAGCAAAAACAGAATAAACCACAGATACACATTTGAGGTGTATTTTAGCAATCCTGCAATCAGACTAACAAACCAAAAGGGATATTGTACTGAGAATAAAATGTTAATAGCCATTATTTCATAAATAGTTAGAAATAATGAACAAACAATAGACACATCAGGCAAACTTATAGTAACTCTCCACCATTTATAGTCTACATTTAGGGTACTAGCCTTTAGTACCAACATACTGCTGTAGCAATACATCCTATTAGATGTCATAGGTAGCCTAGAGGCGGAAAAGTGTAGGCAACCTGTAGCAAGATGTGGGGTGAGGTAGGTAGTATGAAGTTAATAAAAATGTAGTCCTAAAGTTTAACATAGTATCAGAGCCATAGGCATCCTGGGTATTTCTTCTGATTTTCTGTTTTCTTCTCTTTTTTTCTGGTTTTCTATTTTCTTCTTGTTTCCTTTCAGATCACCATCTCTGGTGACATCTGTCTTACCACCTCCCTAGGAAGATGCCATTCATCATTTCCAGCCAAAACCAAAAGTCCAACCATCACCCTCACCATTGTAGCGGTTGGTTTTGTTCATCACACTCTGGAATATGGCAGTGCATGGGAAGTCCATTTGCTCACCAATTGTTTTTCAATTGTCACAATTTCATTTCCGTTCTGCTACTTCTTATACTCCAGTGAAGTATTTACTTATCCTCTACTTGACCTCCAGTTCCATTTCCCCTTGTAAATATAAAAAAAAAATTATGGCTTTTGTCTTCTGTCCAAGCTTAAAAAAGGCAGTAAATGCATTGAGTTGAGAGTCCTCTACTAGAGTTGGATGCCTTCACTTTGAGGGAATTAAGAAGAAAAAAGAAAAAACACTTCTTTCATAGGTTCAAGTGTCAGCCTTGTTCAAAAACACTTCTTGGGTTAAGAGTGTCAGCCTAAGATCAAAAACACTTATTTTAGACCACCAAGTCCATTAAACCAAGCAGACCATCAAGTCTCCAAACTCAGGGCATGGAAGGAACAAAGCAAACATTGTATTGCTTCAAATCTGCATGTATCATAAAAAAAAGCCATAACTGTCTGATTTCTTCACGGAAGTCATGAATGGGGCACAAGTCAATTATCTATATAACAAGCTGTGCAATGTTATCTATGTTTGAGCTTGAGGAGGAGGGTTAGATGTCATAGGTAACAGGGCGGTTGAAAGGTATAGGCAGCTTTTAGCAAGACGTAGATAGTGGTAGATGAAGGTAGCTAGTCTGGAGCATTTAATATAGGAAGACTATTCCTATATGGTTCTTGTATAAATATACATGCAAGCCATCCTCGAAGTATAAAGAAAAGTTAATAAAAGCATAGTCGCTAAAAGTTGAACATATCCCAGCACAGAATTTATAGAAGAAAAGGGGGATTATAAGCAATTGGCAATGTGAACCTCATAAATGCATTATCCAACCGCATTCACCAAATTGGCTACTAATATGAATTGGTCAAACTACATATAAATCTGACCCTCACTTGGAAAAATAATAAATTAACATTAATTAGAAGAGTATGTCAATGGACAGAACAACTAGAATAAAAGACCGGCAACAAAATAATATGTTCCAAAGAACAAAGTAGATTAATGACAAGAAACCAGATAAATATCAAGAAGAGAAAAAAATGTCGGTAAGGAAATATGAAGTTCATCTTGATACAAGATACTGGTTCGCAACTATAAACCCACAACAATGGGGAAAACAACACCTTGGCAGCTATATTGATTTTATTTCTGTCTTTTACAGCCAAATATGTGCTATACTTTTATAGTCAGCATTTCTGAACAGAGAACAGTTACAAAGTTGTTCATAAGAGAACAACTTTGTAACTGTTATATTATATCTCTAATATCATTACTCCTCCAGCCTTCAAATAAATACCAGGAAGCAACATATACATGTAATGATTTATGAATGGCAAAATAAGAGTTCAACACACCTGCCATTGTTGTTTTATTGTTTCATATTCCAACTTTTTACCACACTTGAGGTATTCCCTTTCTGCATAAGTCGAATCATATGGATGATATGCCAAAAGAAATGCCCAGACCTACAATCAGCATAGAAATTTTTAGAAACAAAAATGATATAGAAACATCTGCTAACACAGTATTTCACACACCAAAAAGAACAAACCTCTTTTCTTAATGAGCTCTCAACTCCTCCATAGAATATTCTCTTTTTTAAAGCTTTTGCATCTGTAACTCGCCCCTCAGCATCCAAAAACGTGGCCCACTGCAGATAATACAAACAAATTCAGGAAAACAGCATAATTGTGAGCACAAGGAATCCAAATTGGGATAATGCAAGTGGTTTCTGAAGCGAGTAAAAATGGCACGTGACATTGCCCAAGTTCTACCTATAATTTTAAACATAAAACAGGACAAATGAAGTAAGACAAATGTCAACAACTGCCAGACATGGACTATTCTATGGTAAGAGGACAAATTCCCAGGAATTCCAAATGAAATCTCATTAATTTGAAAGGCCAAACTGTGAAGCTTGCATCATTAAAGATGTTCATACACTTATACAAACTCTAAATATCGATGGAAATACAAAGAGATTGAACAAGAAAAACACCTCATAAGCAACCAAAATTTCATCAGGCACATTTTTTTCACTTGGCACATAAACCTTTGCATGAGAACAATCAAAATAATAAATATGTAATAACTCTCAGAAAATAATAATTCTAAGGGAGAAAAGTAATTGTTAAAACAGCATGTGTGAGAGTGTCATCCAAAACAGAACCATACCATCAACATAAACACCCACATGAATTAGAGCTTGTGTTAGTTCCAGCAAATAATTGTAAATTACATTAAAATACAATTTGAAAATTCCAGTAAATGAGCTGAAGCAGTCATAAGATAACTGTTCAAGAACATCATAACTCACCTCTTCAAAACCCAGTGGTGGTTGTCGTGGCTTTCCCCACACAAGCGTTATTTTGTCAAACTGCCAAGAGGTGGGGAAAAGAAAATCAACTTAGTAAGGACCATTCTGAAGGATGCATTTACAAAGAAAGGGAAAAGTAACAAGTAATAATTTCACAAAATATAATTAAGTGGACCTTTGCAATGGCTGTTGTCATATGGAGTTTTCAAACCAAAAAAATACTTGAGCTAAATTTTGTTAATGATTACATATCCTCTGTTCTATTGCATTCAGCATCAATATATAATCACTCAATTCCAGTGCATGAAACTTCTCCACTATGATGGCATTGCATATTGTATTAGGTATTGTGTGCAAATGGATTCTTATGTATGATTTGATATATAATAACTTTGAAATCGTTATGTATCAGTGCTGCTGGCTTGCAATAGACTAGCCTTTTGAAGAAACAAACCATTCTGGTGACTTGATCTGTTCTCCAGAGCTCGGCATCAGAATATAAGCAACAATTTCAATGAAATAAAGTGCAACACTCTGATTGTGAAGTATTAATGTTTTTCCCCCTTAATATGCTTTTCAAAGGGAGAATGAAAATTGAAAATACACAACACATACTTTTGTAATACAGATTTACAAGCTGAAAGGTTTTATTCAATAACTCTCAAAACTTTTTCAATTAGTAGAACTTCAAAAAAATGTTCTTAGAATTCTGACCTGCTTGCTCGGCAACTTTACAGAAAATCTAAGATAGAAGACACAATGATAAAAGATTCTGGTGAGGAAATTAAATAAATTTTGAACATAAACACATAGAATAATCTTGCAAGCAAAAGTGTCTCAATTAGAATCCTATAATTTATAAATCTACTTTGGTGTGATCTCGAATGCTTTCATCCAGGCAATAAAGGCAACTTGACAACAGAACAAAATTATACCAATTCGATACATAAAAGCGGACCGGCCACATGAAAATGGTTCAGGAAGCAACCTAAAAGCTATTGTAGGAAGTTTCATAAATGGCAAAACGTATTGACTTTATTTATGGCAACCAATTCATACAATTGACATATCATAGAGCAGCGCATGCTGTTACCATTGGAGAAAGTACATTTAGGGATAGCAACGGAGAAACAGATGGGGAGAAAGTACAATGACGAATGGTCAAGGGCCAAGTTCAGATCAAGTTTATGAATAACCATAACTAATTTGCCATATTAAAACTATATCTTCCTGTTACAGGTCAGGTTGGATCAAAACTAACACAAATACTGGTTGGGTTAGGGTCCAGTCATGGCACCCGTTAATTTCTTTTTTTCCAAAAAATAATACATTTCATTTACATTTAAAACTTAAATTAAAAAAAGTATCTAATAAGTTACATAAAATTAAGTTAAATTCAATATGATAATAAAATATTGTTTAGAGACAATAAAAAAATGAAAAATACTATTAATTATGATAAATATAATTTTAAAAATAATTACACATAAAATTAAATGGATCAGGTTCAGTAAGGTCATGGGTCGCCCAAACTTGAGACGGGTATAGAAAATTCTCAGACCCAAAAACATCCAACGTATTGGGTTAAAGTTGTCATCCCTAAGAACAATCAATTCAATCCAAGAAACAATATTACAAATGAAGTTTACAAATGAACAATATTACAAATGAACAAATGATAGATATTAACAAGCATTGTGAAAATCTATCGACAATCAACACTATGAAAAAAGTTGGTCCTATATGTTAGGATAGATATTATCACTTGTATCTTTTCTTATATTGATCTCGTCCTATTGTACTTGTATATCTACCTGCAACCTATATATTTCAACATTGCATAAATGACAAATACATGGTATCAGAATATCCTGAGTATGTTTGTTGATTGAATTGGTCGCTTAATGGGTTAAAGCAAGGTTCTCAAGCTTGGTTCCTTCCTACAACTTGCATCTTCTCACTCAATTCAGGTTTATGGGATCTAAGGTTGTTACATCCTTATTTATTTATTGTTATGGCTGACATTGTTTTCTTGTTGATATGATGATGATTTGCTTATAACTAGTCTAGCGTGCTTGCAATACAAAGAGTCATCGATCACCTCAAGGCTGAATTTCTGCTGAAGGATATGGGTGGGTTACATTATCATCATTTTGTTGGCTCTTTGCAGGACATATCTATCTCGTGGCCAGATATTGTATAGTGTCAACAAAGTTATGTCAAATTATGCATAATTTGATGGATGCCATTGGAATGACTTAAAATGATTGTTCAGATATTTGAAGCTATCAAGACACTCAAGTTATCTTTCTCATCCCTTTCTTCTCTGGACTTAACATGTTTTGCAAATAGAGATTGGGGGATGATTGTGAGTCATTCATTTACTGGTTAGCTAAGAAACAACTAACCATTGCGTGATCTTCCATTGAAAATGAGTATAAGGATATTGCTAATTCAACTCCTGAAATCATGTGATTGAGATTTCTTCTAAATGAAACTGGCTTCCATATCTCATGTGCTCTTATGTGTGATAACATTGATGCCATTTACACAAATTCAAATCCTTTGCTTGTGCTCAAACTAATCTTGTTTCTTTCATACAAGTTGCTTCCAGTGCGTTACAATTTAAGTTTCTTTCTACTACATAGCAAATTACAGATATCTTCACCAAGCCCTTGCATCATAGTCACTTCCTTTATCTTCGATCTAAGCTACAACTCCAACAAGCAAGGACATGTTTGGGGGTGTTAGGATAGATACCATCAGTTGCATCTTTTCCTTGTATTTATCTTCTCCTATTGTACTTATCTTATATATCTAGCTTCTAACGTATATATTTTTATCATTATGTAAATAACAAACACATAGCTTCTACAAGACTTGACAATATTTACCAGTATCAGGAGGGAACAGAAATTCTATTCGACAGCTTAACTTCAAATGTGCAGTTATTGACATTCCATAAATGAATCATATGCTTATGTGCAAGTTCAATATCAAAATGTCAGAGAAAATTCAACCCTACACAACAATGTGATCATCACATTGTAACACATAGCCAATCATGACAAGATATAAGAGAGAGTGAGAACTATAGCATGCTATAACAGAACTCAATAATATGATAAAACTTAATTGAGGATTTTTCCTTTTAAGTCATGTTAAGAAAGACATGAATGCTAGATATTTGCAAGATTCTATTTACTACCTAACAAGCAACTCCTCATGTATTAGAATACATGTTATGAACTCATAGACACATAAAAAAAGGACAAAAAAAGTTGAACCCACAACCAAACTGAACCATGTAACTCCTTATTATACCTCCTTAAAATTGATTAGCTCAAAAGGTCCCACATTGGTGGCAGCTTCTGCACCATTATCATGTTTTCTACATGAGTGTTTCTGTTTAGAAAGAATGGAAATCTAAATCAGATTGCCTTTGCAAAGAAGTTTAATTAATTCCTACACTAAAATAACGCAATAACCAAAGTTCAATTCATGTCTCTAACCATGATCCTACTTGTAAGAAGAAAACATCATGATACTTAAACTTAATTGAAAAATGTTCAACCAGTTTAACTGTTTGCATAGAAAAACTGGTGACTAAAAAATGCACGACATTTTTTATATTTCGAAAGAGGATGGCCTACAGGCTTGAGCTAATTGGTATTTAGAGCCAAAAGTTTCTATGCTTAAGCTATGACATATGAGCATGCCTTTCATGTCATTTTTCATAGTTTATTGCAGACGTGTATAATTCTCCTCATGTCATCTCCTGCTAACCCAATTACAAAAATTATCATAACCTCACAAGATATTTTAAACCCACTAGGGATCTGAAATAAGAAGAAACAAGTTGAGGTTGGGGTAAGTCACTGCTTACATAAGTATGTAAAACCTCGTAGATACCAGTGGCTTGTGAAATTCAAGCCACAAGGCAGATTGTTGAATAGCCTATGTAGTTATATGTACATGACATTACTCATGCAACTACACTAAAACATGATAACTTCAATGCCCAGTATTCATGCACAATCTAGCATTGTGATTCATCTTTGAAAAGGTCGTGTTCCATTTTATGAAAAGCTGGCTTTTGAGAAAGAAAAAAACAGTAAATTGATGTTCCTCAAGCAATTAGAGAAAAGCAGTTGTATACAAATATTAAATAAAAAATTGGTATAAAAATGGCGAATGAAAAACCTTAAAATTTGATAGTGATCCCAAAATAGGCTCCTTGACAACTTAATGTTTGTAACACTTTTACATGCTCGCAGACACATGCAAGTCAGATACATGCATTCACAAAACTATAGCATTACAAATACAAGGATATCATGTGCTACATAAAAATATCTGCATCATAAAGGCTGGCAACTAAAAATACTACATTCATGTTTACAACAAGATGTACTCAGACATATAAAATCTAATTCAACATCACAGTAACTTCTCCAAATACTAGTAATAGGAAAAATTGCCAAGGTACAGAAGATTACCTCCAAAGGATCCGAGGGTACAGGACTTCTTGTAGGAACTTCCTCTGTATCCTGTTGTGCCTTGTGAGGACGACTATCAAGAGAAGACTGGCTATAGGTTTTCCTCTCCATAGCATCAAACCCGTTGCTGTGATTTTCCCGGAAAAGTTGAGAGGTAGTTTCTCGAGCAAATTTTGTTACAAGGGAAAATTTTTCCAACACTTGAATTGAGAGATCTCGAGCATGATCATTATTTTTGTGCTTCTGCCTTCTGATATTCTGGGAAACACCCAAATGTCCATGGTGGATACTCCCATCAATCATCTCTTGATTCTCATGAGATGGAGATTCACTAACCGGGTCCATAGCAGAAGCTGCAGTTGCCATAGGAAGTGCCCTAGGCAACTCCAAAGAAGACAAGGTTCTCTGTCAAGAATTTAAAACATATCCAGTGAAAAGCCAAAGCATGCCAGTGAAAACAGAATACAAAATACAAGCAACAACAAAATAACCATTTTCAGCAATTCAGCACAAAAATATAACAAAAATTAAAAGGTTAAATAGGTACAAGCTAGTAGAAACCAGGATGAAAAGCAAACCAGGCTTACCATGGAGCGTCAACATAAAATTCAGGTAATTGTCATTACAGTCTAATGGAAGAAGAAATAAATTAGTTCCACCCACCTGCAGGGGATTTTGAAAATCATTGACAAGAAATACATTTGCATCATCCAGTGACCTGAAAATTTTACATTCATCATAAGAAACAGAATCTGTAATGATAAATTACCAAAAGCCAGATGTAAGTATCAACATATCCATGATCCTCACCAGAAAAAAAAGAAAGAAAAATCCACATCAAAAGGCAAAATTTCAAGGAGCAAAGAAGATAAAGCATGTAAAAGAATGTCATAGCATAGCTGATAGAAATTTAATATATAATGGACTAAAGCTTTAATAATAAGATGTCTTTTACAAAGTATAAGTCTTACTAAGTATAATGTTTATGTTCAGTGGCCTTCCTATTTTAATTAAATTTCTTATGAGTAGGATTTTCAATTCATGTCATTAGTTATCTTGCTAACGAAGGAGTTCTATTTCTCATAGAACTTAATCTTTCAAAGGTTAAATTTCAGTTTAACAAAAACATCACATGATTCTTGGACCTTGAGATTAAGGAGTTTTCTATCACATAAGTCTAAAAGGTCACCATGGCACAAATTCAGAACCATAAAAATTGCACACCCGTGGGAAACCAGTAGATTCAACCTCCGAAGTTAAGAACTCCAAAATGTGCAAGAAAAGAAAACCAAAAATAATCAAATGTCAAAATCAAGATTCTCTTCATTGCCTAAAATTATGATCTCCACAAATAGAGTGTATGAAGTGAAAGTTCAATGTCTTAGACATACTGTTGCTTGCTAGTTGTTCAATTATCCATTTTAAAATGCTTGTCACACACACACACACAGACAGAGCGCTATGGAAGAAGAAGAAGCTGCATACTAGAATAACCACCAACCTCACGATAAAAACATGTTGCTTTATTGTAGCAAGGAACTCTTTGACTCCTCCATAGTAGAAATAAAGTGGTGGAAATGCAAGTCCTGCAAAAATCCTTCTTAAATAAAATGCAAGCACACAAGAATCAATAGACCAGACATAAACCTGAATTTAACTAGTAGTTTAGGCACATGTAACTGACCAAAAATCCAGCCCAAGAAGTAGAAATAATTACCCATTAAAATTCAAGACAACTAATTAAAAATTTATTTTTCATCATCCATTTGGAAGTTGCAGTCGAATCAAGTGAAATAATACAGCTCATATACCAAACACAATTAGCATTGCATGAGAGAGTATTAGAGCAAGGACATGAATCGGTTAAATAAATGTGGTGACTTCTAGGATCTAAATTTGTTAAAAGGGCCAAACAAATGAGCAAACATCATATCTTGAAATTTATTATCCGTGGCATTGTTACTTTCCAGCTATGTATGTGCATTCAACCGAAACACAAGGAATCATATCACAAAATTAAAACACTTCTCACTTGGGAGCCAATTCAGTATCATACTAACTCCATAAACTACAAAGCTCCTTTTTCATTAAAAATGTCGTTATAAAGGTCAAATTATTCTTCTCAGAAAATGCAGTACAAACAGCTAATCATTTGATACCTTCTTATTTTAAGCCAAGAAAACAAGTAGATGATCAATTAATCGCTCAACTGAAAAATCATGGAAAACCTATATATAAGTAGACCGCAATAAACAACCAGCATCGTATATACTGCATACCTGAAGACAAAACAACAATTACATACTGCCAACCAAGAGTCGGAGTGTGTCTACGAATGGAACGCACATCAGTGAAAGGTACAGCTCTTATAGTGTAAAGATTCATATCTACAAAAAAAAGAAATTAAATAATTAAATCAATAGATTTACACTAATACACTGCACAAAATTAACCAACAAACGAACAAAAACAAGCATTTAGATTAGGACTAATCATTTACCAACCTGTCTCAGACAGCCTAGCATTGGATGCTTGTCCTTTGTACGGAATCCACGTCTAAAACATAACAAATTTCACCGACATGAGCATATAATAATCACATAACTAACGACACTGAATTTTTTATCCAGAAAGAAGAACCTTGAAACATGTTAATCTATACCATAAAAAGAGAGGAAGCTTGCTTAATAAGCTTTAACCGGCCACTAATTCTCTCAGAAGCAAACTGAGTAGGATGAATCGTAACATTATCTTTTACATAAACAACTTCAGCGCCTTCAGGTTCGCTGCTAGTGCTTCTCTTACTGATATTATCACCTCTCCTCATCATCTCGCTCGCTGATCCCTGCAAACAAAAATCAATTAAAATAGGAAAAGAAAAACCTATAAGTTCAAAAATCAACAAAATTGATAACATCTGTCGGTCATTACACACTAAACTAACTAATCAAGCACAATTGAGACAGAAACAGAAAGATTGTGATCAAATTTAATTATAATAATAATTGAATAGAATTGATTTGATTTACTTGTTGGATAGAAGCAGCGTAATCAGCGTCGTCGGATAAATCGTGAAGCTCAGTTTCTTGCATGGTTCAAGGGATTTTGATGAAACGAAGGAAACCAGAATAAGAGAAGAAAAACGAAATATATTGTTTTTCTTATCTTATTTGTTTTTATTATTGTTGATGTGACTGTTATTTCCTTAGCAAAGAAGGAAGGCAATTCGAGGCCTGACGGAGAAACAGGTGAACCGAAAAAATGAGGCAACTTAATGGACTTGAACCTATAAAGCCCATATCAAGGTCCAATTAGCTTATATTTGGGGAAATTACCAGGGATAATTAAAAGGGATATTTACAAAAAAACATAAGTTTTTATTTTTATATTTTTAAAAATTCAATGTCAAAAAATTTTTCTTTCAAATTTACCTAATTTAACTCTTGGAAATTTAACCTCCCCAACTCAACTTCACCTGTGAGTATTCTTTTTTTTAGTGGTTATTTTTTACTATGTTGATGTTTTGTTTCAAATTTTCTAATGCACGTATAGTTTAGTTCAATGATAATATATTCTAAATTTAATCATTGTATGTTGAAATATATTTCATGATTGATGTAGCATTTTCTTTTATTAAGGAATACTTAATTATATTTTTTTATTTGATTGCTTATTAATTAAACTTGCTAATCGGAAAAATTATTCTTATATTGTTTCTATTTTAACCTCCTTAAGAAACCAATCTCTTGTCTGGTGTAATTAATTAACAAGTCAGATGATCAATATGTTGCTTTCAAGGTGTGCTCTTAATTTCTCCTTTTTTTTCTTCTTAAATTGGAATTGCATTATATTTCAGCTTTATTAATATGTTAATGCTTTTTGTTATTGATTTGTTTCATGTTTCTAAGTTATTGGAATCCGAAAAAGCTATTTTGCTATTAATAATCTATGTCACGATTATATACACACATATATATGTATTATGGAATGTGTCACACCCTCATTTTTAGCGTAGAAAGAATTAATAATTTGAGTAATTAAATTATCCCCTATATGATAAAAATAGGGTGATGATGTGGAATTACGGAAATACATGCTTTTCGAGGTAAAAATATTAAATATTATGATAATGATAGGAATTATCTATCGAGATTAAGAAATGATGATAAGATGGTAGTAGATTAAGTCGAATGCGAAAAATAAGCCCGAACATGTAAAATTGGATCGAGCGATAAATTGCATGTATATCGAGGTAAAAATATTTACGTATGCATGGAGATGCATGCAATTGAGGAATTAAGTTAAATTATGATTATAATTGGAATATACATATTTTATGAATTAATTATGATTAAGGATCGTATAATTGAATTATACAAGTGAAAAATGTATGTATAATAAATACATGTGGAAATAATTATGGATTAGTGAATAATGGAATATTAAATAAGTATATTGAAATAGGTATGTCTAAAATGATTGATTTAATATAAAATTTATGATATAGAAAAGAAAGTAAAATGGAATTTGGAATTTCATTTATGATGTCATAAATGAAGCTTG
>CANYBF011414128.1:0-10871 GCA_948192965.1 Dalechampia spathulata | reverse complement strand
TTTATTTGCTTTAATTCTATTATTTTGGTTGGGTTGTATTTTAAATACCCAAAGCCTTTTATTCCTTGCTTGCTTTTTATTTGGGTGGGTTGTATTTGCCCACAATTTCCTTTTCTGCTTATATGCTTTCCTTTTATGCTTTCTTTATGCTTTGTTTATGCTTTCCATAACATGTGTTTGTTTCCTTGTTTGCCCTATACAATGAAAAGTATGCTAAATGAACTTGAACCCTAAATGCGTGCTTAGGAGCTTTTATTAATTAACCAATTGAGCATATTAAGATGGAATACAAATAGATTTGAAAATCCCGAACCCATACTCTGAAGAAATAAAGGTCGTTTTCAACTCTGAAAAACCTAAGTTTTATTTCCTAGTTTTCAAAGTTAATTGAAATGGATTAATAGAAACAAACTAGGTGGCGACTCCACAATCCACGCTTGCTTTTTCAAAAGTTAAAACACGTTAAAAGCACGGAAACGGATACGGCAGCTCACAATCCCATTCTTCCCCTTTAGTGGCTTTTTCTAGTAGCTTTTCTTCCATAGCTGCCTTGACTCCACAATCTTGGAGTTAAAGTCCATGATCGTGGAAAGTTTTAGTAGGTCTTGAGCAAGTCCTCCATGGCTTCCATGATCATGGAGTTTAAGTCCATGATCATTGAAAGTTCTAGTAGTTTCCTTCTTCCTTGGCTCGTTTGCCATAATTATGGCAATGAGCTCCATGATCGTGGAGTGACTCCTCCATGCACAAAACTCCTTGTTTCTTCTTATTTACTGTCCTAAGGCTACACACTTAATGCACACATCAAATTCTACTAAAAACATAATAAATAAAGTAAAATATAATAATATTGATGCATAATCATAACCTAAAAACACCTAAAATCTAATGCATGATGGCACACATCAACTAACATGTATTAAAAGCATTTGTTAGGATAACCTTTTTAATATTTACCTTAAAATTTTACAATCTACATTTTCGGATGCATATATATAAATAAATGTAAATTATTAATTAAATTATAGAGAAAATACCTTAAAGAATAAGTGAATAAAATATAAAATATTATTTAATAAATAATAAGTGAATTATGATGAAACTCTTTATTTTAATTATTAATTATATTGAAATTAAGAATCAAATTTTTATTGGCATATACTAGATAAGTAACAATTATTAAATAATTCACGACATCTACATACTATGGTGATTCATTATTTAGGTCCAATACCATTACCTATTCTCCCTTATACTAGGGAATCTTTGATTGCTTGATTATTATTGGTTGAATTTGACTTTATGATCATTCATATGCTAAGTTTAATATGGAAAAACATTGCCATTTAATTATCATCTTGAGGAGTATGGATGAATTTACACCAATATTTTAAATTATAAGTTTGTTGTATTTAACATAGGGCTTTAAGCCTCTTTATGGTTAGAGGTAGTGTTAGTAGGTTTTGGTGTTTATTATGGTTGGAGGCCATGTTTAGAAATTTGGCTCCAGTGGCTTAATAAGCTTAGATTTCAAGAGACACCTAAAAACTTTAAAAAGCAACATTCCAAGATTCAAGAACCTCTAAGGTTGGTTTTTAGGTTGAAGTAAGATGGTGGTTGTACGGTATTAATCTATAAAAGAAGGTTTCTTCTTCTTTAATTCATTAGTTTGCTTAATACTTTGATCAACATAATAGATATCTTTAAAAGTGTGAAAGATTTAATACTTCAACTTGTCTTAGTACATAGGTAGAGAACCTATTTTAAGCTTATTGATCATGTTAGATTTAGATGGATTCTACTTTATGAGAGCTACATTATCCATCTATCTCTGAAAGTAATATATAAAGGACTTATTATATTTTTGTTTAACCATCTCTAGGTCCATTAATATCATATCAAACTGAGATTTGAACTCACACTACTTGCAATATGCTTTGTAAAGTGGCTTCCATTCAACCATGGTTGCTTTAAAAATTATTATCTTGGTACCAAGCCAATGTTGATAACCCAAGTGAAATAAATAAGAGTCATATTATCCATTTATCTGAGAAGTTTATAGTACTTATTGTCACAGGTTTGGCTTTATGCCTTCAATAAAGACTTGTGTAGTGCTCATGTAAGATACTACCTACACATGTTAACCTTGGAATCTTATGAATAATCTATTCATGCATTAAGATAAGAGTAACATATGAGCATTGATAGTATCATAATCTTGATTAGGAAAACAATATGAGCTTATCATGTAACACAAGCATCACCCATGAGAATGACATAGAAAGATCATAATTAAACATGATAATTGAATAAAATATATGTACTTCTCTTATTGACATGCGTAGGCGGGGTAATATCATACATAGAAAACAAACCTAGTAAGTGCTTATCATGATAGCTAGTTCCCAAATATCACCTAGGCTAACTAATCACTCTATCTTAAAAGAGCATTAAGAGCATACTTACACATTATAAAAGTAGATATCATAATATTTCATTCATCACATCTCTTAAAATACCTAAATAAAATTAAATATATGTTGAGACATATTTTATGCATTATTTATGCCAATATTTAAGTTAATTTTATAGATACTATTTTCTAGAATTGGTTCATTTTTATTTAATTTTAAATTTTGTAGGTTGAAAGATTTAAAGATGAGAAATGAAGAAAAATTTCATGATTTTAGCTAATTTTTATTCTAAGCCATAGATGCTTATGACATTAGGTTATGGGCATAAGATAGCACACCAGATGAGTAGATTTTGTAAGTTAAAGACTTCTATGATTTTGCAGCTTAAATCTCATATTTTTATTTTATTTTTCTATTTATTTATTTAGCCTTAAGAAACTCTATAAAAGATAGACTTTTTCCTTTATAGAATACATTTCATTTTTCCATTTTAGAAGTAGAATTTTCCTTTATTTTATGTTAAAAGCCTAATAATACTAGGCTAAGTAACTGTTAGTCTCAGTTGAAAGCTTAATCAAAGTTTCCTAGTTTTTGCATGTGAGATCTAAATGAATTTAATTTCTTGATTGTTTATTATTTGCTTTAATCTTACAAAAATTTTTTTATTATAATTATTGGATGTGTGTAAAAAGGTACCATTGTACATATGCTCAAATTATAAATCACTATACAAGTTGTTACATCCCTCTAAACACTCTATGGATCAAACTTATATTTAATTTATTTTCTTATATTCATAATTTATATATATGAAAATGATTAAGAAATCGTAATTATTTTTTATTTATTCATAATCAAACAATGTATGATATGAAAATGATTCTATTAATCAACTTCTTGATTTTTAACCATTATTTTTTAAAAAGAAACTAAATATCTAAATTCTATACATGCATATATTTATAAGTGAAAAATAAATAAATGAATATATAATTCATATATAAGTAAAAAACTTAAATTATATATATATATTTAAGTGATAAAATATTCAAAAATAATAAATTAAATATTATATATATAAATGAATAAAAAGGATGATAAAATATGTATTTTGATTTTTAACTATTATTTATTAAAAAATATCTAAATATTAAAATTCTATGTGTTGGCCCTATTGTTTATGGATTTTGATGTTAATTAATGATTTATATCATTTTGGCATGAATAATGTTATTTTAGGCTGCATACGATTGCACCATTGATTGATACGGGCATTATGAGAACCTTTGGATCATTATATAAAAGTTAAAATTTTTGGCAGAAGATTTGGGATAGGCGTACCACTTATTATGTACAACCATACCACAATAACTACCTAAATTCGAACTTGAAGTTTTTAGCACCTGTACGAGCATACTATTTAGGCATACAACTGTACATGATTTTGGGCATAAAATTTTTTTTCTAACTTAAAAGAGTTTCAACAAAACTATTTGTATTAAATGTTTAGTGTAACTGATTCATGTTGAGAGAGAATCATATTTAAGGTTATAAAATCATTTCTTTAAGTAAGTAACTTGAATCTTAAGCTATTGTAACTTCTCTCTCTCAAATTACTCTTATTCACTTGAATTCATTAATTGCTCTACTTTGATTACTTTGTATTGGGTTAGTGAGAGCAACTACTTGGGTATTATTGTTGTAATTGAGAGTGTTATTTTATGAGATTGAACTCTATTGTAAAGGTTTGAGTATTAACCTATAAAACACTAGGTTTGGGATTCTTGGTTGAAGAATCCATTTGTGTAACCTTGAAAGATTTTATTGAAACCCTAAATTGCTACGTAGAAGAGTGGGCATATGTAATTATTATGCCAAACGATTATAATTTATGTATTGTCTATGTAAGATTTCAATTGGTATCAGAGCTTTATGCTCATTTCTTGCTAGAATTAATCTTCTAGAGCTAAAGATTAATGGTAACTCAAAACATAGAGAGTCAATCCTACACAAAGCCTCCCTTCTTTAATGGAACTAACTACCCTTATTGGAAGCATAGGATGGAAGTATTTTTGAAGAATGACGGACTTAATTTGTAAGATTTAATTAAAAGTGATTATGTTCCTCCAACAATCATTATTGAAGGTATCACAACCTTAAAGTCAAAACAACTAAGACTAGAGAAGAATTCCAGGCCAATGCAAGAAACAAGAAAATGATGAACGTGCATTATTATACTAATAGTCATAAGAAGTATGGTCATATTTCTCATTTTGTGATGGCTAAGCAAGTATGAGATGTTTTAGAAACACATCATGAGGGAACCAACCAAGTTTGAATTAAGGAGGTATAACTCTTGACTCATTAGTATGAGTTGTTCACCATGAATACCAAAGAGAGCATTTCTAAGATATATAATCAGCTCATTATTATTACAAATGGGCTTATAAAGTTGGCAAAAGTGTATCATAAGGAGGACATCAATAATAAAATTCTAAGAATATTACTAAAGAAGGATTAGAAAGTAAGAGTTACTTCTATAGAAGAAGTAAATGGCTTGTCAGTTTTGTCAACCGATGTGCTTCTTGGGAAACTTCTTATACATGAAATAACACTCAAGCAAGGAGTTAAATAAGATAAAAGAAGAGGAATAGCTTTGAAGGCCTCTAAAGAAGAAAGTGAAATCAAGTGCTCAAGTAAATAAGACATTGATACTGAGGTGGCTTTACCTAAAAAAAGAATAAAGAATCTTATTATGAAGAAAAGAAGACTTCAAAAAGACTTCAAAAAGCCATTTGAAGTAAAGAAGGATCAAAACAAGAGAGAAGTCCTCAAGAAGAATCTGACCACTTGTTTTGAATGAAACAAACTAGGTCACATGAAAAATGAGTGTCCAAGGCTCAAGAATCCTTTTAAGCCATTCAAAAAGATGAATCTAATAGTGAAGGAACCACTAATCTTTGCTTCATGGCATTGAAAGATGAACTCAAAAATGCTAAGGTTAGTACTTCTTCCTAAACTTACTATAGTGATGAAATGAATGATGAAGAAGATGCTTTGTAAATCCTTTTCAATAAATATAAGTAACTAACAATTAAAAATAGGATTTTTAAAAGTAAATTTTCAAGTGTTTCAAATGAGAACAAAAATTTATAAAATTTGGTTGATAAACTTACATTATTCAAAATAAAATTTGAAAATTTAGAAAGGGAAAACATCAACTTAAAGAAAGACAATGAAGTCTTAAAGAGTCAAAAGGATCAAGTTTTAAAAGAAAGAGACTTATTGAAAGAAAATATTTCCAAATTTGAAGTTAATGGAGCAAAAATTGATACAATTTTAAAATGTCAAAAGCTCAAAGGTGATAAAGAGGGAATTAGCTTTAACCAAAGCTCTCACTACTCATCTAAATTACCTATATTTCTTAAAGCATCCTCTTCAACCATTAAAGAGAGTGAAAGGAAATAGGAGAATAAAAGTGTTCAAACTAATCACTTTACTAAATTTAATAAATAGGAAATGGGAGAATAAAAGTGTTTATGTAAAATGAATAATACTCATGCATCCGATAATAGGAAAAGAATAAATATTTATCATGATTCTAAATTTAAAAATGTAACATTTCATTATTATGGAAAGAAGGCACATACTAGTAATAAATGTTACATTAGAAAAAGTTATTGAGGTTATAACCTACATGACATTTATGCCACTAACCCTCAAGGACCCAAATATATTTGGGTATCAAAAATCAAATGATTGTATATATTTTATAGGTGTGCTTTAAATCTAAGATGAATGTGAACAAATGGTATTTTGATAGTGGATGTTCAAGGCACATGACCAGGAACGCAAGCATATTCTCTCAATTGGAGAAATAGGATGGTGGAAATGTTACATTTGGAAACAATGCATAAGGTAAAGTTATTGGCATTGGTAAGGTTGATAAGGAATCTTCCTTCTCTATTAATAAAGTTCTATTAGTTGAAGGTTTAAAACATAATGTTTTGAGTATAAGTCAACTTTATGATAATGGTTATAAAGTTATCTTTAACCAAAAAAGTTATCTAGTCTATAGGATTTTTAATGATAAAGTTATTTTTCAAGGAGATAGAATTGAAAATATTTATGTGATTGATCTAAATTCTTGTTCTAACAAGATTATTAAGTGTCTTGTCTCTATAGTGAGGATTCATGGCTATGGCATAAATGGCTTAGACATATAAGCTTTGACAATATTAGAGATTTTGAAAAAAATAATCATGATGTTGGTCTTCCCAAAATCAAATTTCTCAAGGATAAAATATGTGAAGGTTGTCAAATGGGTAAACAAATAAAATCTTCATTCAAGTCCAAAAACAAGGTAACAACTACCAAGCCTCTTCAATTACTTCACATGGATTTATTTGGTCTTACTAGGATTGCTAGTCTTGTAGTTATTGATAATTTCTCTAGATTTACTTGAGTTTCATTCATATGTCATAAAGATGATGTTTTTTATGCTTTTCAAAATTTGACCAAATACAAACAAAGTGAAAAATGATTTTATATTTCCTTTATTAGGAGTGATCATGGAATAGAGTTTAAAAATGAAAATTTTAAAATATTTTATAATAATCATGGTATTAATCATAATTTCCCTTCTCTTAGAACTCCTCAACAAAGTGGGGTTGTTGAAAGGAAGAATAGAACTCTTTATAACATGGCTCATACTATGCTCAATGAATATCATTTACCCTTATATTTTTGGGCTGAAGCAATCAATATTGCTTGCTATGATTCAAATTGAGTTCATTTATGACCTATTTCAATAAAACTCCTTATGAGCTATGGAATGGTAGAAAACCAAGAATTTTATATTTTAAAGTATTTAGTTATAAGTGCTATATATTGAATACCAAGGATAATTTTGGAAATTTTTATTTAAAAATTGATGAAGAAAATTTTCTTGGTTATGCCACCATTAGCAAGTTCAATAAGATTTTTAACAAAAGGTCTTTAATAGTGGAAGAGTCTATGCATGTTGTATTTGACAAAATTAACCCTTTTGGTCCAAGAAAGGATTTGCATGATGATGACACAAGAGCTTTCATGGAACATAAGAAAGATCATGCACATCAATCTCAAGTGATAGTGATCATAGAAGTCAAAAAAGGAGAAGGCAATGAACTTCTGCCTCATATTTCCACCTTTAAATATCTCACATGATCTTTCAAAGGATTGACATTTTGCCAAAGAGCATCCTAAAGAACCAATAATTGGTAAAACTTCAAAAGGGGTAACCACTCGATCTCATTTTAAAGAAATTCCTAATAATGTTACATTTATCTCTCAAATAGAGCCAAGGACCATTAGTGAGGCTCTAGATAATGATAATAATGTCCTTGCTATGCAAGAGGAACTCAATCAATTTGAGATAAACAAGGTATGGACCTTAGTACTTAAACCTAATGATATTTTTATTATTAAAACCATGTGGGTATTTAGAAATAAATTAGACAAAGATGGTGCTATAACTAGAAATAAAGCTAGATTAGTTGCAAAGGACTATAGTTAAGAAGAGGGAATTGACTGTGATGAAACATTTTCCTAGTATCTTGTTTGCAAGTTATTCAAATACTACTTGCATATGCATCATACATGAGCTTTAAACCTTTTCAAATGGATGTCAAAAGTGCTTTTCTTAATGGGTTTATTAAAGAAGAGGTCTATATTGAAAAACATCCCAGACTTGAAGATTTTAATTTTCCTAATCATATTTATAAACTCACTAAAGCATTATATGGTTTAAAATAAGCTCTAAGGGAATGGTATGAAAGGTTAATTATTTTTCCAATTTATCATGGTTTTGAAAAAGGAAAAGTTGATACTACTCTTTTTATCAAAAATTATAAACATGATCTTCTTCTTGTATAAATTTTATATGGATGACATTATATTTTGTACTACTAATGAAGATTAATGCAAGGAATTTTCTAATTGTATGTAGGGTGAGTTTGAGATGAGCATGATAGGATAGCTAAAATACTTCCTTAGACTTTAAGTCAGGCAATGTCAAGATGGAATTTCATAAATCAATAAAAGTACACTCAAGAGATGCTTAAGAAGTTTAGAATGAATGAAGCTAAACTAAGACTCTAATGAGCATAACCATAAAACTATCTTTGGATTAAACAAAAATTAGTGGGTCAACTAAAATATAAAGGTATGATTGGTAGTCTTCTCAATATAGCTACTTTTAGATCAGATATCATGTTTGTTATATGTATGTATGCTCATTTTGAAGCTTCTCTTATAGAATCTCAGTTGCCTACTATTAAATGCACATTTAAATACTTGATTGGTACTTTTGCTTATAGTTTATAGTATCCTAAGAGTACTTTCTTTGACTTGATTGCTTTTTTTATATTTATTTTGTTGGAAATGTTTTAGTTAGAAAAAGCACCTTTGGTACATGTTATTTTCTAGAAAATTGTTTGATTTTTTGTTTTAGCAAGAAACAAAATTATATTGCTTTATCTAATACTGAAGCTAAATATATGTCTGCCAGTTGTTATTGTGCTCAAGTATTATGGATTCAATAATAATTAAGAGAATATAATCTATGTGTTTCATGTACTTTTTATTAAATATGATAATACTAGTGCCATTAACTTATTCAAAAATCCCATTCAGCATTTGAGGAGCAAACATATTGATATTAGACATCATTTTTAATGTGATAATATGTAAAAAGGGAAATTTATGTTGGAATTTGTTAACACAACCTACCAACTTGCTGATATTTTCATCAAATCCTTTTATAAAGAAAGGCTTAATTTGGTTAAGCTTAAGTTAGGGATGATAAATGGATCTTTTTGAAATGATTTTACATACAAAGCTTGTCTTTTATGTCTTTATAATGTTTGATCCTTTCAAATATCTCCAAAATTCCCTTATTTAACTCAATTTGCATCATTAAGCTATTGGTACGATCATACAAGCTTAGCATTCTTCTGTATTTCATTTACTCATTTCTTGAACTTTTTTACAAAAGCTTTTATATGGTCATACATGTTGATTAGTATGACCGTACATCCCTATTTCTACTTCATAAAAATTTTGACAATAACTGGTGTATAGTCACACAACCATTTTGGTATGCCCATACACTGAACTCTTTTATTTTTCCAAAAGTTCTAGTAGCTTTTGTATGAACATACACTTCTCTTAGTATGCCTGTACGCTTGGCTCTTTTGAATTCCCTAAGTTGCAATAGTTGTTGTATGGTTGTACACTCATTTTGGTATGCCTGCATGCGATTCTACATTTTCTCTCCAAATCCCTAAAATGCATTTTTACCTAAATTTCTTCTCTCTCCATCATTTCTTCATTGTTTCCTCATCTCCTAAAACCATTTTTACCTTCTTATCTTTTTAAATTCCTCTCAACATTGTTTTATCCATATCATTATCTCTTTAATTTTCTTAAATCTTTCTATATTCTCTTTCACTAAACCTCAATCTTGCATTTTTCTCCTATTTTTAAATAAAACTTATGTTTTCTCTCACTCCTCCAAGAAAACTCATGTTCTTACATCTTTTTCATTGTTATAATGTCTTCTAATGGTGGAAGCTCTTCTCTACACAAGGACAAGGGGAAAAAAGTAAGAGAAGAAACTCTTCTACCTTTTTATGGTTCTCAATTCATAAGCATAAAGGTATTCTTTCAAGAAAATATTTTACTCCATGTCATTTTGCTTGTGCTACTACCATTCATTTAGTAGGAATAAAGGATAAGTTAGGCATTATTTACCTAATGTTGGTTGGTCCACTTTAGATTTCCTTGATAATCAATGTATTAATAACTTTACACATGAATTTTTCTATACTTCTAAACTAAAGACACACAAGTCCAAATAATCATGCACTTTCAAAATATTTTGTAGGCTTTATGAACTTTTTAACACTCAGTTTGATAAGCTATTTAATTTTCATTTGGATGGCATTCAAAGTGTCAATTTTGCTAATTTTGACAAACATGCTTTTTGGAAAGACATTATCTTGAATATTCCTTTTCGTGCCTCTAAACTTAAGATGTCATGTTTTAAATCTCTTCCTTTATTTTACTATCATCACCTCATTTCAGATGCTCTTTTTGGTAGGACTAATTGTAATGATATCATAACCAGATATGATTTATTATTTCTTCATGCCATGGTTACTGGTTCTCATGAATATTTGATTATTACTTATTAATGTTAGATATATGATATTTTGATATATCATGGAATGTTGTTGATTTATAGTTGTATCATCATTATATAAATGGATCATAAATCATTAACATGATGCTTTAAAGGAATAAGGGAGGCATAGTTATATATATATATATATATATATATATATATATATATATATATATATATATATATATATATATATATATATAGTTGGAGATATGGGGGCCGCTCTTATA
>CANYBF011414076.1:0-28501 GCA_948192965.1 Dalechampia spathulata | reverse complement strand
ATAAACAATATTTTAAATAAGTATACAATGCTTATAAATGACGGGTCAAAAAAATTTGAAAACATAAAATATAAAATTATTATAAATGACGGGTCAAAAAATTTATCCTAACGTGCAACGCACGTTAAGAAACTCTAGTTTAACATAAAAATGTCTAATAATTTTTAATATATATTTTTATTCCTTTAAATATGCAAAATATCTCATGATTTCAAAGTCTAAAAAAATAAATAATTAGATTTTTAATATGTAAATATAAAATTATTATTATTATATTCATTATTATTAATTTTTTTTAACAATATTTCATTATTATTAATGATAAATCGTTAAATACCCATTAACATAGCCGTAATAAATAAGGACAAGTCTATTACGGAACGCTGATAAGGATCATTATATTCTTTTAATTGTATGCGAGAGTGTCCACACGAATTCCTGTGAGACTTTTGCCGGAGCCTAGTTGTACAGATAAATCATAATATTCTTGCAGTCTCATTTTAGATGTTATTTCGATAAAACAATATTTAATTTATAACATAAATTATTTTGATAAAATTATATAATTTTTTAAAATTATTTTTAATTTTATTTTTTTTTAAAAAAATTTAAATAAATAAATATATATATATTTAAAAATTTATTAAATTTTAAATGATATTTTTAATTTTTATATTAATCTTTAAAATAATATTTTAAATAAGATGAATGGAGTACCATATTTTATATATAATTATAACTATCTAGCTATTTGTGTATAATTTAATTATTCATTTTTTTTCTAATTTGTTATATTCTTATATGAATATGGTTTACTATATTTATATTAATTAATTCATAATTATTATTAATTATTAATATATAAATAATAATTAATATATATATGAAATTTAATAAAAATTAATACATATCATTACGTTATTGATAAATTTATAATTTTATATAATAAATTATATTCATATAAAAATTATTTGTATGTTTATGGTTATTTCTTTTAAAAAAATATCCATGTGAAATTAATTTAAAAAAAATGAACATTATACTTAAATTCCTAAATTTTAAAATATTTTTATTTAGATTATTAAATTATCATTTTATTGTATTAAATTTTTAAATTTTATAAAATTTTAATTTGAATTCCTTCTTTTAAGCAATAATATCATTATAAAATTATAAATTTATAAAATTATTAATAATATTATTATATAAATTAATTTTATTAAATATTCCAATGATATTAATTAGCTTATGAATTAGAGCATTGAAAACTTAGAAAACCTGATAACTATGATTTTCACTCATATTTCCCCCCTTAATACAATGTCCTTTTAAGCATTATTTTTATGTTTTTCCCTTCAAACATAAGCATATAATATAGTATTTCATGCACTATTCACATTTTCATTGCATCATACTCTTATATTTTATATTTAGCATAATTCCATACATTTTCTTACATATTTTGTATAATTCTCATGATATTTCATATAGCTTAGGAATTAGCCGTATTTAAATGAATTTCATATTTCTATTAGGCTTTTAGGTCTACTATTTTGCATGGGAAACTTTTACTTTGGTCTTAGAGTTTTAAATTCCATATTTTAGTCTAGAAATTGACATTTTTACAAGTTGTGCGAGTCATACACGACTCGTGTATGCCTTACACAAGTCGTATAAGGCTCGCCTTTTTCAGTTTTCTTCATTTTTCTTCCCCTGCGAACCATCCACGAGTCGTGGATGGCTTACACGACTCGTGTACGGTTCGCACCCCTTCAATTTTTGCTCTTTTCGGTCACTTCGAAAGCCACACGACTCGTGTAGCATTTACATGACTCGTGTGATGCATTTAGGTCATATTTATCCTTCTTTTTCTAGCCCTAAGATCATAATAATTAGACGGTTATGATGCATTTACTTTATTGAGACAGTTATTAGGGTTTTATACATACAGAAGAAGGAGATTCATTCACACGGATATTCATTCACACAGACATTCATTCACTCATGATTATGAGAGTCTAGGTTAGGGTTTTAGGTTTAGAGGGAGAGGGAGAGAAGATGAGATTCAATTGGTGTGATTGCTAATCTTCTCTTCTATTTTCTGTTCTTATTCATAGCCTTTTATCAAAACGTTGAGGAAGCAGCTAAGAAGGAATCGAAAAGAATAGAAGACAGAATAGCAGGAGCAACAGAATTGATCAAGATTATCTTCATCTCCATCTTTTTATATTTTAGTTTTAAATATTTATTATGGTTTTATTTTCTTTATTCTTCATACCCTTTTTATTTATTTATTTTCCAGTTATGGTTTTGACAGTTGTAAGGATTGAATGATGTTTTAAATAGATTTAATTCCTTTCTATTATGAATCCATTTATCTCTTTATATTCTTAAATTGTGATTCATACTTATGATATTTGATTGTTAGAACGGCCCTTTTAACATGAAAACGTCGAATTAGTTTTGTTAATCGTTTTGAAAGAACGTTTAACCTAACCGAATGAATTTAGGAACACCGAACGATAACTGCCTAGACATATGAGTTAATTAATTTGGAAGCACAAGGTGTAGTAAATGAACTTAATCACTAAAGTTAATCTTAACAGTCACGAAAGTAGGATGTTAGCTTAGCTTTAGTAGGTAAAAACTCTTTTGGAAGAAAGAACTTTGCATCTAAACACTGCTTTGAAGTTGGTAATTAGATTGATAATAAAGGTTTAATCTTTGTTCATCATCGTTCAACCTTAGGTTTAAATATATATTATATATATTTAGTAGTTGGTTTATTCTTTCAGCTAATTAAATAAACTATAATGTTGATTTACCTAGATAATCGACAAAATCAATAGCTAGTACTTAGCCGCTTTTGGTCTCAGTGAACGATACCCTTATACTGTAGTTGCGACCTGTATTCTTGCGATGACATAATTACAATTTAAGGATTATAAATTTAAAACTTGTTGAAATATTATGCATGTAAAAATAACACTATTTATAGGCCAACAAAATCCCAAGTAAAAAAGAAGAAAGAAAGACAACTTCTTTAGTTTATTAAACGCTAACCTTTTTAAAATTGTGCAAAGTTTGAAGTGATCATACAACAATTTAAGGATTAAAATGATCTTCTGTAATCCTGGAAGAGTTGTTTTAGAGAGGAAGAAGACGAAGCAGAACGAATGAGGAATGATTTCAAGTGCTTGGCAAAGTCCTTGCCCTTTTCAATATTTACTGCATGGCCGGCATCCTTTATGATCACCAACTCTGCACTTTCTCCCACATGCCTACCGCGAAAAACAAATGATTAACTCATATGCTATCCATCTCAATGGTTATAAATGAAAGAAATGGAAATGAGTCCCAACCTTTGCAATCTGTAGCCCAATTCAAGTGGGAAAATTTTGTCTTGTTCTCCCCATATTATCAAGGTTGGCTGCTTGACAAGAATTGGGAATTAATCAATGATAATTGATCGAGCATTGATGAAGTTGTGTAGTCGTAAAAACCTGAGTAATCTTTGGCAGATCAGAAAGCTTTCGACCCGTAAGTATGGCATGTATTAATTCTCTCTTCTCCTGAGGATAATCCGTGCACATGACCTGTCACAATGAAAAAATTCAGAAAATAATTGAATAGATGAATTAAACAAGGGAATTCCCATCAGGGTTACATCAATGTAATCTTCCAGAAAGTAGGAAGGGACTCCTCTGGCAGGCTTGACGAAGGATAGCCGCATCAATTCCCTCAATTTGGCAGGTGTCTGAGGCAGCAAAATGCTGGCGGCTTCATCTAAACTCGGAACCGCAAATAAACCCTCTGCCATGTCTTTCTCCTCCAGGCAAACTCCAGCACAACACAGAACGATCCTCTCTATAATATCAGGAAATTGTGCTGCCATACTATAGCCGACAAATCCCCCATAGCTAATCCCAACAAGGCTCGTCCTTACCACGCCATGAGACTCCAGGAGCCTTTTGAGACACTTTGCCTGAAACGACTCGTGCCTTTCAGGCCTAGATGTGTAGGATTCCCCAAAGAAAAGCAGATCCGGTACGTAAACATTGAAACAAGATGTGAAATGGCGGAGATGCTCGCCGTACTGCCACATTGCATTGGCACCAAATCCGTGGACAAGAACAAGATTGGGCTTGGATTGTTTTTGGATCCTTGGTACCCAGCAATGCATGATGGTACCGTCGCCAAGATCGGAAGTGATCCCCTGGAGACCTGCGTTGCCGAACGACAACCTGTATAGCCAATCCCTGGAAGCGGTGAAGCTGAAACATCTTGCCATCATGAGATCTTTGATTCCGTCAGGTTTATCTTTCTATGCTAATCCTGTCTGGCTTTTGGATTCATTTCTTGAAATCCTGAGAAATTTCCATTTAAATCACATTACAAGAAGGGCGGATTAAAGAGAATGATAGAACTTGATTGGGACTGAAAGATGGACCAAAACCAAGCATGGAATTCGCAAATGCATCTGCAACCTGGAAACTTCCGAAGATGCATGCACCATTTTTCCGCAAATATTGGAACTCTCATAAAGTGGGCCGGATCACAAAATGGATTCGAGAAAATTGCCAGAACCCTATGATCTCATTCTTTAATGGGATATCCATATTGTCGTCTTCATCCATGTTTGCTATTATTGTATTATTATATATCAACAAACTAATTATTTAATTGGACAACTAGATATTTACATATTTAATTAAGTTTTATTACTGTATTATTTCTTATAATTACACTCGTCATATGAAACTATTAATTAAATTAATTTATTATATAAATTCATAAATATTATTTTTTATTAAGTTTTAAATTTTCAATTTTCAATTCATATATAATATTTTAATAATTAATTTGAAAAATCTTGATTGGATTAAATTTATTATATAAAATTATAAAATAATCAACTTAATTATAAATGTGTAATTATAACATTCTGGAACGTGGAAATGACAAACATGGTAAACTCCGATTTCCAACAAAGAAACCCATTCAGAAGCTTAGGACAAAGGCAAAGCTAAGCATGTCCGTTGCGCAATTAACGAATATATGTATACGTATTTGTCTGTTTACTACATAACAATGACCGCGTGTCAATCCACGTATCTGATTTCCTTCTTTCCAAGTGGCAGAAGCCCACCGTCTCCCCCTTTCCACAACAAAAACTGACTCTCCTTCTTCATTGGATCTGCATGTTCTTTGGTTCTCGACACAACAGAACAGATTATTGCAGCGTATATATCTTGATATTGAAGAATGGCAGGGAGTTTCAGTTTCAGAAACAGAGGTTTTGAGATTTATGATATTATTGGTTTTAATAATCATGATCATAATAGAAAATATTACAGTGGATTTGGATATCGCCCATGGTGGGATGATGATTCAGAAGAATATCAGCAAGGGATTTTCTATTTCTTATGTGCTTCTTATGCATTGGTCTCCATCATCGCTCTGGTATGCAAGTTTCCGTTCTCCTTTTTCTCGATTCCATGTTTGTTATATTTCCGTCATTTTCTTTCAGATTCATGTTTCACGTCCTCTGTTCTTCCAGTAATGTTTTCTTTGGTCTTTTCAGGTACAGCTTTTCCGTATCCAACTGAGAGTACCAGAATACGGATGGACGACACAAAAGGTTTTCCATTTGATGAATTTCCTGGTGAATGGATGTAAGCGCTATATATTCAGCTCGCCATATCTTATTTCTGTCAAGCTTTATCCGCCATGTAAGACTGCTAAAACCTGACTGCTTTTCCACAGTGAGGGCTGTTCTTTTCGGTCTATACAAAGACGTCTTTCTCATTTCACCAAAAGTAAGTTTGGCAACCCAGAAATCTGCCATTGTTACTGGTCTACACTTCTTGTTTTCCTTTGTTTCTTTCTTTTCTGCTAAAGCTTGAAATTTTCCTTCTCGGATTGAAAAGCATAAATGAATGCAGGCCCTTGAAATTGTGCTTTTGGATCTTCCAAGTCTTCTCTTCTTTTCAACATATACATTACTGGTGCTGTTTTGGGCTGAGATTTATCATCAGGTAAACCAGCATTCCTTTGCCATGGACGTAATGAAGCTGCTTGTTGCTTTTATTAACTGATGACTATTTCTTGTTTGGTTTATTTAGGCAAGAAGCCTTCCCATTGACAAACTCAGACCCACTTATTACATCATCAATGGAGTCGCTTACTCCATACAGGTTAGGAAATATCATATACTAGCAATGTTCTATCTCTCAACCAGAATTCTCGAATTGGGCAGCTTACACCAAAGAAAACTGATAATCTGCTTGCTTGGACATAAGGGAAGTGTTTAACTGTTTCACTTGATAACAGGGATGCATCTGGATATACATAACATTAAGCAAAAGTCCTGTTGGCGAGGAACTGGCAAAACTCTTCTTCTCAGGTCAGTTATGTATATTTCAATTGTGTCACGAATTTGATGAATATATATCATGTAGTTCACATTTGCAGGAAAAGTAGTTTGCTGATAGATCATATTTTGATTTCTTCTGTAGTTATCTCATTCTCTGCTGCTCTTGGATTCTTGATATATGGTGGGAGGTAAGGATTGATCTCTATATAAATTTTCACTATACCATTGGCACCATATAAGCTCATTTGAGTTCTCTTCTGGTTCTTTAGATTGTTCATCATGCTGAGGCGATTCCCTATCGAATCTAGAGGTCGTCAAAACAAGCTTTACGAGGTTCATATATCTGTTAGATTCATGTTATAGCTTGAGAGTCGATCATCCATTCCAATCTATTTGATTCATGCATACAAGAGCATTTATATTCTTTCATACCTCAAGTGTAATCCTCTCTTACTGCACTCTTATATGACTAATATAATTCGTGTCAGGTTGGCTGTGTGACCGGAATTTGCTTTACTTGTTTTTTGATTAGATGTTTTGTGGTGAGTTTGGTTTGTTTGGATGTTTTACTTCGAAGTTCGATTGATTGACGAAGAAATCTTATGGTTCTCGATATCTATATATACACTATAGGTTGCTGTCTCGGCGTTTAACAGGAAAGTAGATATTGATGTCTTGGAGCATCCCCTTCTTAACCTTATTTATTACATGGTAAGTTTCATCTTCTCAATCTAAGCCATCTTTGTGTGATCGATTCGTAGTTCCTTGCCAAATTCAAATACAAAAGATGTAGCAGCGGCTATTCTGCTTAGACTTAGTCAGGCCAAACTATCATGATCACGTCGATAACATAGCAACCGAGACACACCACATTTTGTGTAAGAAAATGATAGCTTAGGACCAGAATGTTATAGAGTAAGATCATGATAGTATCTTCGCAACTAGGCTACGAGGAGACTGCATCTTTCGGAAGATGCAGCCTCGAAAATGCACCGACGTGACTCAGTTAGTCAATCTTAAATAGTCTTGAATCAAACCTTTAACGGATTCAAGTTCAATACATCATTAATTTCAAGCAGAAAGGTTAAATTGTGATCATGATTATGAACTTTGAACTTTGCTCTCTATTTCATTTTCTGTTTTCCGGCTTCAAAATATGCAGTCGGTGGAAATCGTACCTTCCACACTGGTGCTTTTCATCTTGCGAAAGCTGCCGCCGAGGCGCATCTCCGATCAATACCATCCGATCAGATAAGGTAACCCATATGCATGACAATCACTTACCATCAAGCATAACAGTTGAAGAAGGAAAAGAGAAAAAAAAAAAAAAAGAATCAAAAGCAAGAGCTATATAAGATTATTGAATTCGTAAAAATTTGCTGTTCGATTTTGTTTGCTTTCAATCCAATCACATCACTTTCTTCTCTTATTATGTATATTCTGAACACTGTTATCAAATGAACTTCTACTGTTGCTATAAGCAGTCTTTTGCTAGAAAATTTTAACATGGCTATTACGGATTCATGCAAGAATGGGATTCTTTTCGTGATTCGTTGATATCTCATTGCTTCTTTTGACATTATCATGCATTAGAAATTGTTGAAATCGGCTATACGAATCTTTCATTTTTATAGTTCATATGATTATGAACTTGATATTTAAAATGCAGAAGAGTGGTTGGAATGGTTTGCAAGTACAGATGAGATTCATTAATATGATTCATAAGATCATCATTATTGAAAAAAATAAAACAAATAAAAAGACCAACTTTAATATTACATAAAATGTTGATAGATTATGAAAATATAGAACTTTGATTTATACTAAATTGCAATATGGTTGTCTTATATGTTATTTATATAATAATCTTCACCATTAATACAATTTAAAATGAATTAGACATAGGCCTGCATCTCATGTAGATCTAAAAATATAACAATATGAATTTTTAATAATAATATTATAAGGAGCTCATAGTACAAAAATTATCAAATTAAATTTTATTATCTTCAATTTTATCTCCAGTTTAAAGAAAAATAATGGGAACTTGAAGAATTTGAATTTAGTAGATTAGATAGGTTGTAATGTAATTAATAAAAAATAAATTAAAGAATTGGATTTTTTTTTTTGAGAGCACACCAATTATGAAAATAGGATACATGATTTTATATTCTTCCCTCGTAAATAATATAATAATTATATTAATGGATGAAAAGATACATAATATGATTTTAAATCACTTTTTTATATTTGAAAAAGCTTTCAATTACATAAAAGTATATTAAAATGTACTTATGAGATAATTTTATTATATTTTGATGAACTTGATTTATATAGAAATATAAATTAAATTTAAATAAATATTGAATATATATAATATTGATAGTTTTTTTTATCGACATAATTATATCATAAATGAATGATTAATTTTATATTTATTTTAACCTGTGTGATATTTGTATTTGAACCCTATCTTAACAAGCTAATCAATTAGTTAACTTTGTAATTATAAAAAGAAGTTAGTTTTCACATTTGATTTGAATTGATATAGATGTGTATAGTATGCATAAAGAATCACAACACAACCACGCATATCATATAATAAGATAACCGTAATCACAATGCATAATATAAGTATGATCATACGATAAAACACAGATAAATATAGTAAGATATAAAGGTAAATATGGTCACGTTTTTAATTAATCAGCAAAATATTACATAGATTCGATTCTTATGCTTTATATATAGATGGAGGAAATTATATACAAACTCATTCTGAAGACATGCACAATTAATGTCTATCATATGATTAATTTTTAAGATGACATTCAATCGTAGTTAGTCACTCCTCTCTAAAAAATTTATAGGAGCATAGCTAGATTTGGTAATAGAAAACATTATATTTTTTTTGATCATATCCAAAATTACATAAATATGAAATATCTATTCTATCTTTGAATATAAAAAATTTCTACCCTTAACAATATGAAAAATTCAAAAGAATTAGATTACATCTAAATTTTTCTTATCCTACTTGGATATATGCTGCGACTAAACTATGATTTAGGAATCTTAATCGATGAAAATTTTTTAATTTATCATAATACAAATATATGAATTGAAATGATATTTGGAAAAATGAAAGGCAATTGAAATTTTGAGAAAAAGAAAAGGTATAATTAAGGTTGTAGAGAGATGGAAGTAAAAAAGAGAAATGCTTTAAGGTAACATTCCCTTTCAAGGTGACCATTTGAAAGGCAAATGGTAGAATAGAATGCAGAATAAAGATGATGAGGAACATTCAAAACACTACAAAAATTAATAAAACAAGACAACAAAGCAAAGCAAGCCAAAGTAACATTCTTTTCTTTTCTTTTCTTTTCTTTTCTTTCTTTGTTTTTCTTTTTATTCCTAATTCATTACATGTGACTTCATCCTTTTTTCTTCTTTCTAACATTGTTTTTTTTCTTTTTTACATTGTTGGATCCATAAAAAAAATTACCCATGAGCTTTTTTGCTTTTTTTTTTTTTTATATTTACATGGTCCCTATTTTATGTTCCATTATCTATTTAGAATTTTAACGAATAATCAATGAAATTTCCTCTCTGTTATCTAATATTAAAAAATCTTTATTTTTTTTAATATATGATGTAAGATTATAAATTCATCAATAATATTTTTACATTTCATTCTCCTCTAATATTAAATTTGAAATTTAACAAATATATCAAATTTCTATTTTTTATGTAAGATTTTAAATTATATTTATCAATTTTATTTGATCTCATTTCATTGATTTAACTAAAAATCTAGATATTTCATATTTTAAATTATTTGTTAATGTATTAAATCTTTTTCATAAAATATCAATTCGTATGAATAATATTATAATATAATGATACGGATATGTTTTTTTGTAGTATCTAATATTTGAGTTCAAACTTCTATTATCATAAACATGAATTTCTATTCCATAGTTTATTTATGAAATGCTATTAAAATTAAATAGCTTTAATTTGAAGAAATTTGAAATAATAAAATTATAAATTGCACAAAATTTTAATTTTTTATTATTTAATTTGAAAAACATTTCATGAAATTATAAATTCTTATTTTTCATTAAACTCCTGCATTTCAAAATTCATTCATTTTTTTTTATTTTTGAAGGAATATAAAATATTATAATAATATCATTAAATTATATTGATACTATTTTTTTAATAAAATAATAAAACTTAAAATTTCATTAAAATTACTTACCTCAAACCCAAACCATCCTATATTAAATACATTTATTAAAAAATGAAAAATAAAACAATTTATAGCAAAAAAAATCAATTAAATTAATAAACAAAAAATGATTAATCGAAAGGCAAAATCTATACACGGAATTGAACCACAGTTAACTAGCTCGATCCACTTGATCATTAAAAACTACGGATTTTATGGTACATCATATTCATCCATTTAATTGCTAGAATTAGAGAAAGTTGGTGGTGGGGGCAAACCAAAGAATCCTCCGAGGGATTGATACTTTGGGGATTATATATGTCAAAAGAGAAACTCGTATATATATATATATTATTATATATATATATATATATATATATGCATATATATTCTTTAATTTCTTATTTTCTTTAAAAAAATGTTTTAAGCTCTCGAATTATTATGATGTGTCTTATTAAATTGTAAAATTTTGTTGTATTTTAAATTTTACATTAAACCTCAAATTATAATATTTATTTTTATAAAATCCTTAAATTATCATATTTAATTTTATTAAGGATGCATTTAACGTTAATATTTGAAGTCAAAAATACTTTTTGAATTAATTATTAAATTATTAATTTTTTTGTAAAAACAATTTTTACCAATTATTTTTTTTGAAAAAGTATATATTTTTCTAAATTGTATTTTCATATAATAATTTAATTAAAAAATAAAAATAAAATTTAAAAGTACTTTTTCATATCATAATATCAAATAAAATCTAAATTTTCAATCTTTTAAATATTTAAATATGAATGAAATGATAATATCGAGATTCAATATGATATGATAAAGATTACGGGTTTAATGAAAACGTATTTTTTTTTTTTTTTGGAATTTTAATACGGTGGTGGTTGGTGCTCGGAATCTAATGCCATTGCTACGATATGGAATGTCTGGTTGGATGGCGTTAACGTGGCCTTTGAAGTCGGTCCAGACAAAACCGAAAAGTGGTGGGAATGTTCTCAGCGGCTAGCTGCCTAATCCCTTTGCTTTTCTTCCCTTTTCTCAAAAACAAAAAGAATAAAAATTAAATTAAAGTTTAAATAATTAAAATTATATACATACAAGACACCCATATGAGGAAAATCATGTAAAATAAAATCATCTTTAATTAATTATCTCGAAATAAAATATTATTTAGAATGTAAGATTAAAATGATACTGAGGAAGCAATCGAATAAGAATTTTGACATATATCAAAAATGATAACTTTTTTTTTAAAATAATAATTTTCAAAAATTAAAATGAATTTTCTTTAGAATGCATGAGATTTATTATAGGGTTTATATAAAAGAAATATTATTTTTTATAATAAAAAAATTGATATTTTTATAAAATCTTTTTTTAAATTATATGAAGTTATCGTCTTATTTTTATAATTAGGCGTTAAAGAAAAAGGGAAAAAATAATGTATTAAATATTTTGAATATTTGAAGTTGAAAATAAAATAAAATAAAATAAAATAAAATGTTAGTAAGAATGTGTTATTCTTTTCATGAGAAAAGGAAAACAAAATGATCCCCCCCTACCCTAAAAAAAAGGTGGATATGAGTGTGAAGGTGGCAAGGCTTCATCATAACTATGATGGTCACTATACTCTTTATTGCGCTTTTTTCCAATAATATTGTAGGGAAAACCCCTTTTTTTATTTTTTATTTTTTATTTTTGTTGAGTAGTTTTCAAACAAAGAGTTTCTTCACAACACAACACAACATAAATTCCCACATGGGTCAACAATATATTTTCTATTTATCAATTTAAAAATAAGCCTCTTTGCCCCATGCAAAGTGATCTAAAATAGGGAAAATAATAATAATAATAATAATAATTACTATTATTATTATCACACTTGCTTTTTTGTTGTTGTGTTGAAGAGTGACATGGAGTATGTGAATACCCCAATTTTGAGACTAAGTCATTTGATTTTTAATAGAGAATGATTGGTATCTTTGAGCAAGTTTTTGCTTCCTAAAACACAGCACCAATAATAGGTTTTATTTTTTAATTTTTTTTCCATTAAATGGGTATTTTATATTATTCATTTCATTTCATTTGATAATAAAATAAATATATAAAAAAAATACCATAAAAATTTATTATTTGAAAAATATGAATATTTATGTTCTTCATGAGATAAAATTATTCTTTATTATGGTATTTTTATATGTTATTTGATAATATTTTATGTTCTAAGTTGATATGAATATTCATTTTTTTTATAAGATTTATATGTTTTTACAAAAATACCTAACATGAATTGAATATTTAGCATTTTTTATAATAATATTTTTATTTAATTAAATTATTATTTTTATAAATTATATTATTTGATAATATTTAAAATAATTAATATTAGAGATTAAGAAAATGTTCCATGAAAAAATTAATTCTCATAATTTTTGAAATTATTAAATATTAATATTTTTAAAATGTGGGTAAATTTAAATATCTTGATATTATTAGTTCATTGGATTTAAAGGTGGTAAAATTTAAAAATATTCTATTCAATTCCATTTTTAGAAAATTAAAATTTTCATTTTGATAATTAAAATAATTGAAAAAATAAAGATAAAAAAAATTAAAATGAACCAAACCAAATCAATATCTAATAAATTTTGATTCAATTTCATTTTAATTTTAAAAAATTTTAAAATTCAATTTAATAATGAAATAAACTTAAGACTCATTCTTAATTAAATTTACCAAGATTCAATTTGCTGGTTTTATTTTTTAAGAAATGAATATGTTGCCTACTTGGTTCCAAATTATGAGATGAACTGTGTTGACAGTCTGTTATCAAATTTTCTTACAAGGCTAGGAAAAAATCTCTTATAAAACATATATATATATATATATATATATATATATATATATATATATATATATATATATATATGAGATATTTGGTACCAAAAGTTGATGTCCTTCACCCCCAAGCGCCCCCACAGCCCAACCCGACAGAACTGTGAAGGAGGTAAATCATGATACCTAGTGACCTCCTACATGGGGATCCGGGGTCTTGGTGCCCACAATGAGCCTACCCAGAGGGTGTAACTCCCACACTACGGCTGCCAAGACTCGAACCGTGGATCATTTGGTACCAACATCATACCCGAATACCAACTGGGCTACACCCGTGCGGTTATATATAGAAAAGATATTATTATGGAGAATGGATGCAAGTTGTGCATAATGTAATAATCGACTGACACAAGTGAAGAATCATTGGGTAGAGCCATTTTAGTATGTTTTTGGACCATCTCCATATTATATTTTATTAAATGGATATTATTTTTATTAAATTTCAATCATATAATCTAAATTTTATTAAAAAAAATTCCTATGAATATAAACTTTTTCACAAAACATTATCTTTTCCATTCCCATAAATTTCCAATAATTATTTTGCCAACTCCAGCAAATTCCTAGGATATCAATAAATACCACCATTTCCTCCATTAAAATAATATATTAATTATTACTAAATTATATTTGAATATTTTTATAGATTTAATGTATCATAAAAAATTAAGATGTATGCATTTTTTAATATTAATTAATTTTGTAAAATATATTATATAATAAGATTTTTAAAAATGAAAATAATCAAATAGAAAAGGAAATAGATGAAAAATTTTGAAAAAAATAAGAAAATCTATTTATAATAAATAAAATTAAAAAATTAGTCTTTTAAAAGAATTTTTAAGAAGCTTTTAATGATCTTTGATCTAAAATATTTAAATAATATTATGATAACATTACATAGTAATAAATTATGCATGAAGTATCTCATAATTAAGATAAATATATGAAATTATAATTAAATATCATGAATATTTATATAAATTGAATGTATTATAAGATTAAAGTATTTATATTTTTAATATCAATTAATTATGCAAGAATCAATAGTACTTAAAATCAGAGTCAAGATCACGAGTTCAATTTCTAACAAGAATAATTATTAAGAAAATTTTTTTAACAAGGTTTATATCATATGTCTTGTAATAAAAATAAATGAGTTAAATTATAATTAAAATTTATCATATAAATTAAACGTATTGTAAAATTAAGGTATATAAAATTTATAATATTAATAAACTTTTAAAAAATATTTATAATAAATAAAAAAAAGGAAATTATTGATGAAAAAATGGAAGTTTTAGGAAAATTTAAAGAAGGTTGAAATGATTTTTGATTTTAAATGTTTAAATAATATGATTGGGAACATGTCATTGGGTTTTGGTTTCTAAGTATCTTATCAAAGCATGATATATGAAAAAATAAAAGGGTAATTAAACAATATTTTTTTAAAAAAAAATCTAAGTACAAACTACATTATGATTAATTAATGAATGATGATCCAACCCATTTATAATATCCCCCTCCCCATCAATTATATGCTTTAGCTCCAATCATATCATATTCAAATATCCAAAGAATGTGTTTATATTGCATTTTAATTTTTCTTAAAACCTCCAACTAAATAGTCTTTAGAATCAATAAATTTTAAATAAAGTTAAACCATTTAATTTAATTTAATTTAATCATTTGATTTGGATCAATACCAAAAAAAGGAATTGGTAAATGAAGTAAATTTGAGCATGTATTAAGAATTTAAATAAGGTTAATAAAATTTTAATCTAGTCTAATAAATATTTAAGTTATTAATAAAAATATTATATTTCATAATATTTATTATGAAATATCAATAATTAAATTAAAAAATATTTTTATATATTTATATAATTATAAATTTATAATATTTAAAATTAAATTTTTTTTATATAAATTAACGAGCTAGCTCATAAATTTTTATCCAATCAACATATAACTTTAAATAAATCAAATATTATTTATTTTAAACTCAACTTATTTCTTAAATAAATTTCACTAAATAAATTTATATGGAACGAATCCACTTAGATCATTGCCACATTATGAAGAAGGGATTATGAGTAAATAATATGAAGAACAAATAATAAAAATAGAGACAATATTGGAAAATATATTATATATTTATTTTGTTTAAGAAAAAGCAGAAAATAATATGTAGAAGGGTTGAAGACAAACCGAGAAATACAGAGAATTTTGGCTGGCAGTGATTGAGATTGATGGATAATATATGTTTTATTTTTTGATATATTTAATTAAAAGCAAAAATAAATAAATAAATATTAAATTAATTTTGATTCTGAACATCTTGAAAATTGTGAAGAAGGAAGTGTCATCAAGACCATTTATTCAAGTGGGGCCCTTCATTCCACTGCCATAATTAATTCCCTCCCCACCCAACATTTGATCATCACCCCCCCCCCCCTTCCTTTTATTTACTAATTTTTTTTTATTTTTTTATGCACTGCAATTAATTCAGAATATAATTATTTTAATTAAAGGAATATCCATTTTATCATTTTATTTTTTAAAAAATAAAATTCTTAAAATTTGATGAGATTTTCAGGAAATAGTATATCTAATATTGAATTTTGTCATTAAGTTTGGTTATTTTATTTTTATGGAAATTTAAATTATATTTGGAGATGAATTTTTAACTTTATTTATTTTTTATTTACAATAAAATTTAAAATATTTAGAATTCATGAATTTTACTTTTCAAATTAAAATTTGGAAAATATAAGTATTTTAAAATAATATTTTTTAAAATTCAAAATAAATTTACAGAAAAATTCGATATAAATATATTATAAAAAATTATTTAAATCATTCATAATTTGTATAATTTTAGGATAATATTCCCTGGAAAAGCAAATATAATTTTATATAAATAAAAAAAGAAAAAGGGAAAAAGAAAGGTAGAAATAGAAGCAATAAAGAAAAAGGAATAATAAGTAGAATTAGGAGAAGAAGAGACAACAAAGGTAAAAACAAAAAACCCATCTCAAATCTGAATAAAGTGTGTCTAAATGTGGTGTGGAGTGTGGAATAAAGCAAAGGATAATGAAGAATAAAGTGTTTTACATATTTCTTCTTATTATATTTTTGCAAATCTTAATTTAATAAATAAATAAATAAATAAATAAAATCCATTTCTCAAAATTACAATACTACATCTATATATTTTGCTTTCTTATTTTCTTAATTCATTTTAATTATAATCGATATATATTATTCATGTCAGATAAAAATGATCAAATTTTTCATATTATCTTTAAAAAATACTCTTGTGTAAAGTATAGAGTATTTTGAAGGAAAAGGCTGAAATTTAGTGAAAAATAAATATAAACTATTTTTAAAAAAGTTGATTTATTTAATTTTTTTGTAAGGAGGAAATTTCTTTTAATGTTTTAGAGTAGCAAATAAGAAAAATAAACATGGTGGTCCAAAATAAATATATGGGATATAATGTATTTACAGAACCAGCCAACTTATTAAGATTAAACTTACTTAAATTCATCATAAATACCCACCATTCTCTTCTATAAAATCATTATAAAATGTTAATGTATTGATTTATGTAAATATTCAAAAAAATCCAACTATTTTGAATTGGTGAATTCATATTCAAACAAAATGGAATTTTATAGGATGGCAATTCTTCTAGTTCAATAACTTAACACGTATATTAAATATAGATCAGACCCAAATCAATACATATATATTTAACAGATGAATTTAACCTACATGATAATCATTTTTTACCATCAAATTTGGAATTTCTTAGGATACAAACTTCATTATATATATATATATATATATATATATATATATTGATGGGTTTAACTAGAGTTGGAAAAGTTGGATATCTCTCTCTTTTTGGTAGCATGTGATGAGTCTGAATGAAATGTAATTGTCCTGAGTATTTTTCCAAGGGAACATCATTGTCATATTGAGTCCTTTTGATGACATACACATTAACATTACTCTACCTCAAGAATTTCCCACCTATCCACTTTTTTCAATTTACTATATAATACTTTTCATACCTATGCACATTAGCACTACTCTAATCTTCTTAATTATCAAGATTATGATAAAAAATCATTGTTATTATTAGTTTTTATTTATTTTATGTTTTACAATACTATTATCGTAATTTTTTCTATAATTTTTTATTCTTCAAAATGATTTTTCATATTTTTATTTATAGTGATTTCAATTCATCCATACCATAAATCTCTAGATATTTAATTCACGTACATAAGATTTAAAAAAGCTATTTTATCTAAATTTTATATTAGAATTATAATTTTTTAAAAAGAATATGATTATTTTATTAGAATTTCAAAAATTCTTATTTTATATTATTAGTTCAGCAAATTTTATTATATTTCACAGTAAGTTTTGGTCTAATTTTTGAGTATAGAGTCAAATCAATCCATTTTAATTTAATTTAATTTAATGGAATTTTTTGGTGGAAAAAAATTACATAGAGGACTTGAAGGTTAATAAATATAAAAATGGGATGTGGGTTTTATGCATGAATCCAAAATAAATTAGGGAAAAAAAATAATAGGTACAATAAATGGAATTATATATGTTTTAAATGAAATTAAGATGATTCACATGAATTATATGACACCCTCTTCCCCCCCATATTAATAATGTAGTTGCATTAATTAAACTAATGAATTAAGTACAATATCACACACTATGTATTCAAGAAATAAATAATCAACTACATTTTATTTTAAAATATATACAATAATATTATTTAAGATTGTATGAATAATTAATTAACGATGCATTAGAATTAAAATAAGAAAGTAAAACTAAAAATGATTTTAAAAATTTTATGCATTTATCAAAAGACAAACATTACAAATCAAATATTTTCCATTAAAATGATACTTAAAATGAGATAGAGAAAATATTAATTAATAATCGATCATCATAAATATAATTAATTTACTTAATATGTTTCATGATTTCTAATGCAAAATTAACTCTAAATTCTGAGTAATTTCACCCTTATGCATAAACTTACTTATCGATTCACTTTCACTGTAATTTTAGTAATATGATAAGAAAATAATTAATAGAAATAATTTTTAAAAAATAAAATTATCTATCAATTTTCTTGACAAGTACATGACATTAAATTATGAAGGAATTTACATCAATTAAAAATATATTTAATCTACACATCAAAAGAAAAATAAAAAAAATAGTTATTTAATAAAAATTTATTTTATTATTATTATTTATTATTTATTTATTTATTTATTTCGAGTGTTATCTGGTCTTGTTCATATCTGACACAGGAAACTGTTATCAAAATGGCGTAAACACTGGATTCCTGATAGTGCAAGCAAAGCAAACCAAAGAACTCCCCACCTTTAATCTTCTTCCCTAAATCCTCTTTCATCAGTTTCCATATTTTGTTTTCTTCCCCGATAATGTCCAATAATTAAAGAAGTTTCTGCTTTTCTTTCTTTTTTCTTTCTTTTTCGCCCTTTCAGAAACCCTACTATAAGCTCCATGTTTAATGCTCTCCAAATTCACTTAGCCAAAATACCCACCTCCGTTTTCCGCTCTTACTTCCTTGCAGTTTCTTGTTTTTCTCTCTTTTTTTTTTATTTATCTTCTTCTTCTTGGCATAAGCCTTAAGAAATGCTGTCATGGAAGCTCCTTAAGCTCTGGCTTGTTAAGGATTTTTAAGCCATTTAGTCGTCGTCTTCTTCCTCTCCATATCTATCATTTTCCTTTTGGGAAGTTGTTGAGTAATGTTTTGACTTTCTTTTCTTTTATTATTCATTCATACAAATCTCTCTCACTATCAATGACATTGATCTTTTGCTTGTATTAGTTTGCTCTTATTTGCCGGCTTCTGTCTACTGTGAATTGCTTCTTCTTCTTCTTCTTCTTCTTCTTTCATGATCTCTTTCTTTTCGATCTTCTAAGTTGACTTCTGAAAGGAAGTTAATCATTACCCTTCTGTTTAATTTCTACGAGCATTTGATCGAAAGCATTTCCTTTTTTCGTATGTTTTGGAGAGTTTGATCAAAAGGGTGTTTGGTCATTGTGTCATCAATTACCTTAAACATATAGGCCAATGCTTCTTCCTATGAATTAGCATTTCCTTAGGGTGGTGGGTCATTCTTTAATGTCTTTTTTTTTCTTCCTTTCTTTTTGTTTTAAAGAAAGAATTATATTAATACTTGTTCTTGTCCTCAACTGTGCTCTTTGTGTCTAAAAGAGTAGGCATTTTCCTTCTTTTCTTTAGGAAAACAAGATACACTTTTGTATCCTAATCATTCGATCTAAGCTTCCCTAAGGAAACTGTACACCAAATCAAATAATTTACACCCCATAAAGATATATATATATATATATATATATATGGAGCTTTCAAGCCATGAAGAAGACATCCCAATTCCAATAAGCAGTACATATGGAGGAGGACATGGCCATGGAGGTCATGGACATGGTCACATAATCCATCTTGATCATCATAGTCCTTCACCCCATAACCATATCATCCCTTCTTCAGCTCCCCATCTGCTGCCTTCCAGTAATGGCGCATCATCTCTAGATCATCATGATCACCACCATAATCATGGCTCTTCTGTTAGTTTCAAGAAAATGGTGCGATACAAAGAATGTCTTAAGAATCATGCAGCTGCCATGGGAGGAAATGCGACTGATGGGTGTGGTGAATTCATGTCTAGTGGTGAAGAAGGTAGCATTGAAGCTTTAACTTGTTCAGCTTGCAACTGCCATAGAAATTTCCACAGGAAAGAAATAGAAGGAGAAACAACAAACTCTTGCGAATTCTACCCACCACCACCACCACATAGCTTCAACAGGGTTGGAAGGAAACTCATCTTAGGACATCATAAGAATATTTTAGGCGCCCCAGAAACTCTAGGGTACCCTACAGCAATACCCCACCATCAGATGAGAATGTCTTACAACATGGGCGGTTCTTTAGCTTCAGAATCTGATCATGAACAAGAAGACGCTGGCCATGGCCATGGTGTAATCATGGCCAGACCTCAACAGCAGCTATTGAAGAAAAGGTTCAGAACAAAATTTACACAGGAACAGAAGGAGAAAATGCTCAACTTCGCAGAGAAAGTTGGATGGAAGATTCAAAAACAGGAAGAATCTGTAGTGCAACAATTCTGTCAAGAAATTGGAGTTAAAAGAAGAGTACTTAAGGTTTGGATGCATAATAATAAGCATACTTTAGCCAAGAAGAATCATCCTCTTCTAACAAATTCTCCTTCCATGGCTGTTTCTGCAACTGCTACACCAGTCATTACTGCCACCACGACCACTACTTAATTAAGATGATTAATTATTGTTAATTAATTCATAAACTTCATTATCTTTTTCCCTTTTTAGTTTGTTTATTATTGTTACTATTATAACTATTTTACTTTCTTTATCATTATCTTCTCTCTTCGGTATGATTTTTCTTCATCCCTGTTATCATCATCAATCCTTCTTGTTGATTTAATTAATATTTTAAACTAACATTTTGGTGGTGTAGTAATGTATATTTAGTCGTAATGGTATTATAATTCCATGGCAGGATCAAAGTGATCCTAATTTGAATCATATGAATTATTATTAAAAATAATATTGTATATTTACAGTGATTATTATTTTTCTTCTTTATTATTTAAATATCTTAATTATATTAATTTTCATTAATTATTAGAGATATATCAAATTATTTTTAAATTTAATTTAATAATTTAAATTTTTTGATTGAATGATATCAAGAAACAAAATTGAAATTCATAAACTAATAAACATCACATAGGGTGTCTACATAAATTTTGAAATTTTGAAATAACCCTTTAGTGTTATTAGTTTAATAATTATAATTTAAAATAATTCACATTATTATTATTATTATTTTGTAGCTAATTAATAAATTTAAAATTTGAAGATAAATAATATATATATATATATATATATATATATATATATATATATTAAAGAAGTTCAATTAAAATTCTTGTAGAATATATATAGAAATTCATATTATAAAAAATAAAATTTATTTTTAAATTTAATTTATTTGCCAATGATATATTATTATTTGCATACTATCCTCCTAATATTATATTTAATAAGGGAATATTGTGTTTTTATTTTTTTTATTTTTTTTCTCGAATTTCTAATAGTAATTTATAATATCTCTGATTTTTGCTTCAAGGAAGAAACTATTTCGTAACGTTCTTTGATTAATCAAAGTTGAAAGCTAACATGCATTGCAAATTAAATCATTTTTAATTGGATAATTTTAATATTTTATAATAATATTGAATAATTTTTAAAAATTTTATAAAAGCAATAATTTATTTATAAAATTAACAATTTTTTAATATATATAATAACATATAATAAGTGAAAATATGAAATTATATTATCTATAATTATAAATTAAATCATAAATTAAGATAAAAAAAGGATTCTATTTTAATATAAATATTAATGAGGAGTAACTTTACTTTTACTAAGAGTATTAATAGAAATAAATAAATATAAAAAATTATTCCAATATATACATTTTATACAAATTAATATAAAAAAATTTTAAAATAAATAATTACTTCTATTTTGTTTCAAATCAAATTTTAATTATATAAATTAATAAAACATCATAATATATATATATATAAATTTTTTATAATTACAAATATCATCCTACAAAAAATGATAATTATAATAAATTTTTCAAAAATATTTTTTTTATCTCATTTTAAATGTTATTTTGATGAAAAATATTTGATATATAACTAGATTTCTTTAAAATTAATTTCAATTTTATCTTTTCTTAATTTTTATCTATCATTGATTAAACAATGTTTCTTTTTTATATGAAACTCTTTCAAAGTCAAAGACTCACCTTTTAAAGTAAAAAATATATTATTAGATCCTAGGTTTTGATAGTTGAGATTCGTGTGAGTCAATTTAAGTTATTTACAATTTTTTTAAGCATTTATATGTTGGTACAGACATACCAATTTTAGTACGGGCGCACCAAATAGTTCTCTTGTAAAGTACAGTCATACGACTGACCGTACCAAATATGTATTGTTCCATTAAGTTTGGTACGGACGTACCATTGGATAGTACGGCCGTACCATTGGATGGTACGACTGTACCACAGTTCCCTCTCTTTTTCTAACGGATAGTTTTGAATCCGTACGGACGTACATGTCTGGTACGACCGTACGTGACTTATAAATTAGGTTTTTAAGTCTGAGAAACGACTAGTTTTTGGCAAGAACTTTCTAGACTTTGATTTCTAACACTTCAATACTTGCAGAACACTATTCTTTGAGCAATATTCATCTGTTACAAGTAAGCTTGAGATTGTATTCTTCATTTACTTCATTGTTTGTAATCCTATAATCTAGAGATTATGTTTTTATTTTTGTAGGATTGATGTGTGATTAATCCTTAGGGATTATATTGTATTTGAGTGATTGTGAGGACAATCATTATAAAGGTTAGAATGTAAGTCTTGAAAACACTGGGGTTTGGATTCATTTGGGAATCCAGTCGTAATTGATTGAGATTTTAGTGGAACCCTAAGTCGAGACTTAGAAGAAAGTGTACGTAGGCAAAAGTTTGGCCGAACCACTCTAAAACCGTACGTGTTGCCTTCCGCACATGATTTTCATATATATTTTAAAAACATTATTAAATTTTAAATGATATTTTCATATCTATCTTTAAAATAACATTTAAAATAAGACGAATAAGATAATTTAATTTTATCATTTTTCTATGCAATTGTGATTTCACATTCCAATGTCGTCTTTCTTTTTTATTTCTTTTGATATCATTTGCATAAAAATTATTTGATTTATAATATTTGTCATTTTAATAAATTTTTTAAATTATTTTTAATTTTATTTTTTTAAATTTTAATTTATCATTAATTAATTATTTATGTAATTTTTAAAATTTTAAATAATATTATTCTTTTTTCATTTGAAACTCTTTTAAAATTGAAAGATTTGTATTTTAAATCAAAAATGTATTTTTTAAAAATTATTAAATTTTAAATAATTTTTTTAATCTTTATGTTAATTAAAAAATGAAACTTTAAATATGTAATTCCATCTTGGCCTGTATTTTGCCTGTTTTCACCCAATCTTCATTAGAACGATTAGAAATCTTATTAAAATATATATTCCAAAATTTAATTTAAATTTGTAAATAAAATATTATGGTATATTTATATGAATAAAAAATGATTATTTATAAATATATAAAAATTAAATTTGTTTAATTTACATCTATTCAAATATTATTAAGAAAATAATTTACACATACTAGTAAAAAAAATTCACAATTGTATTATCTAATACATGTTTTCAAAATAATTTTCAAATTATTTTATATTTCAATTAAGAATTTAAGTATGTTATATAAATATAAATTGTATTTCTAATATTAAATTCATAAATTTTCATATTTTGGATGAAATCATTTTCTTAATTTTATCTATTTAATAAATATATCGATCTCTTTTATATGCATTGTGTAAAAAGAGAATAATTCAATGATTATTTATTCATGGAAATCAGATTGAACAAGGAGATTTACATCGTAAATGGCACAAAAATAAAAGAAAGGGAGTAAATATTTGAAGAAAAGAAAAAGGAAAAAGGGTTTTACAAGGGAAAAGAAGAATTACCTCTGCAAGGAAGGAAGAGGGGCAGTAAATTCTGGAAGGATGATCTTGTCTTACCAGACATTTATTGCACGATACTATTACAAGAAGCTACATCCCTCCCCTTTCGTACATATAAATCAGTGAAAAACAATATTAATTCTATTCAATCCAAAACTGTAACATCTTTTCTACGTGTTCTTGTTTGAGCAACTAAATTTGTATGTCGGTCTCAGACATGTAATAATGATACAAAGAAAAGTTAATTTGTATGAATGCATTGATGAAGACCCAATACAGACAACACAAATGAAAGCTTATTAACATCTCTCTCTCTTTCTCCCTCTCCCTCTCTCTCTCTCTCTATATATACACACACACACACACACCACTTAAAAGGCAGATATCATGTGAGCAGTGGATGATAGATGTCTTAAATAGAGTAGGTATGTACAGATGCTGAACACAAATAAATATATCATAGTACGTAATATTTTATTCTTCAACTTTACCATAAAACACCCCTTGCAACATCTTAATCTTTTACGACATCTAGTGTCATATATTATCTTTGCATTAATGTACTTTTGTAGTCTAGATTTATGTAATAAATATCAAGATTGAATTGGTTATATTTTTATCCAATAGATGTATGTAACAAAACATTATTATGGAGATAAGATGCCATAAGACTTTTTACATGGAGATCAAAGTATGAACCAAGGAATTGTGTATTTCCATGAAGAGATGCATAGGCCGATAGGTGTGTACGAATGGATCGCGTAGGAGACAGACATAAGGCCTACCTATCGAGTCTGTACAGTAAACAAGTTGAGCATATGGAAAATGACACCATCAACACCATCAGCTTGTGGTGCTGTCTCGTTTAATTAGAAGTGTTCGGTTTTATTGTTTCGACAATTATGAAAAGAACACCAAGAAATTTCTCTCACGCTATTGGGAACAAGTTATTAGCATGATACCAACTGTTATAATTTTTAAAGATGCTCTGCAACCATGCCTCAGAATCAAGAATTGCAAGATAAATGCGTTAGAGAAGCAAGCAAGATTCAGATCACCTTACTTATGGCATATGACTCGACAGAAAATTACAGTTTACACTATCCTGGAGCCTTTTCGATTAGCTTGAACTATAACTTAGTTAGCAGTTCAATTTCATATAATCATGTAATTATTGCCCCCATTAGTAGAATTCCTAATTTACCACAATAAAGTTTCATGCATTGAAAACAAAGCGACAGTAAATGGCAGAAAGCTCATGCGTAAGCTTTTCATGGTGCCGACCACATGATCAATCCAGAAGACCGTGTCATAAAGAGTTGCAGCCGAAAACAAGCAGACGTGACTCAATAGGCAGTTTTAATAATGCCCTATACTGTATTAGTCCAGTGGGCAGGGCTTGGAGCTAGTGCATGCATAATATGAGAATACGGATTCCCTACTGTAGACATTTTAAAAAATTGGACAAATGGTAAAATTAGTAGAGGGCATTTCAATAAATTGAGAGAGAGTCAACAACCAACAAAATTATGAAGAATTCAAGGCGAAAAAACATCAGAAATAGAATAAAGGGGCCAAAGCGTGAACAAATGATAAATAAAAAGATTTGGTAGGGATATGTACCAAATACGTTAATGTAATTTCAGGCTATACCATATGCAACTCAAAACTGGACTTGGCCACCTTCAGGTATACGAAGGAGAGGAGACCGTAAACTGTAAAAGGCCTATAGAAGGGTGGTTCAGCAGAGAAAACTGACCATCTCAAGGAGCCCATGGTTCCCATGGTCCTATCAGCGTACCATTAGCCCTCATCGTTATGCATGTGTTTTCAAGGTGTCAAGGTTGACATTTCTAGAGCACACAACGGAAGAATAGATTAAGTGTTTGACAGGTCAACTCCCCCCATGCGTATGCAAGCGTCAAGATCATATCTCCTGTTTAACAATGCGACAGAAGCCTGGCTCGTCCAGGATTAAGAAGCGAGTCTGACATCCTCCAACCCTACAAGAAAAGTAGAAGGATGAGCTTGTAGTAAATATTGTGGACATCAGTGATATGAACTTTCTTTCGTCTCTTTTACTTTTAATTTCACAAAAAGAATGGAAATACAAAACATTTTTATACTTAGCTAGTAACTGACCAAGCTACATTATATCTTAGAAAAAGTTGACCATATATAGCAAATATTAATTCAAGCATAGAGCATATTTGCTAAGGAAAACAAAGAATTTAACATTTTCTTGCCTGTTCTGCAGCTTTACTTTTAAAAGAACCATATAAAGACGAGACTATTTTGCATGAGTCAGCAATGTGAGCCTCAAGATGATTAGTGGATAGAACACGATTCAAGTGATCATATTCTTGTGGCTTCGACGATGAAGACAGGCTTTTGTCTGACAAATTTATGAAGTGCAAAAGCACATGAGCCTGCAATAGATGATAAATAAATGTTACAACTTTTACATCCAGAGAGCACTTAGCAGTAGACATGAATACAACATGATGCAATTATATCTCACATGGAACGCTGCTTTTAGAATATCATCCGACTTTGCTTGATCTTTAAGCAATGCATAAACCTTATTCTTTGTTGGGTTGTATGTCACTAGATATCTCTCTTTCTGACATCAGTAAACAAAAAAGCAAAAGCAATGATTAGTCAATCAATTATGGAACAAACAGATTTCGTGGCTTGAATCTTTTCAGTTCAGAGGATGGCATACCTCAAATAGAGGTTCTATGGCCAGATATGCACTCGGATCTTGAAATGCATCTTTAAACTTTGGTCCTGCAAAAACAGAGGAAATACACCTCAGCAATTACCCACGGACAAAAGATTATGCTTGTAAGAGAGAAAATTAATGGTTTTGCGGTAGTACCAATAACAATAGGCCTCTCCTTCAGCCATGGGAAGCGGAATATATTTTCCCTTGAATTCCCTTCTTGCAATGAGGGTATACGCCCTGCAGATAAATATATAGAAGAACAAGTGTATCAGAGTGTAAAGCCCTGATGGTAAGTTAACTTGATCTAATACGTCAAGACAATCATGACTAATCACTAATGGTGGTTAGAAGAAACATTATAATGATATTGCATGAGGTTGTTAAGCACTTCACCCAGACCTTCTTTTAGAAAGGACTCCACTGCCACACTGAACCTGGCCCGGTTCAAGGTGTGTAGCACTACAGATTTAACCTAGCAAGAAAGATATTAAAGTGATTGGCATAATTAACGTAAAGGTGTTTACATATCTCACTCACTGCCTTCCAGAAAATATTGGCAAAAATGTCCGAAATTTATACTTGTATCTCAACACAGTCTAACCTCTTGGTAAGAACTGTAGACGTAACCACATGAAAGGAGGGTAAATGTGGTGACCAAGCTTGGGTTTCTTCTTGAAATCATGATGCTAAGCCCAGTTCCTAGCTTCACAAGCATAAGACAATGTAGATTAACATGGACAGTGACACATAGTGTTGCACAGTACACATGAAACCTATTTTCATAAGATGAACTTATTTTGTTCTAGCAAACAGTCCACCCTCAAAGGGAAACCTATTTTCTGAACTGAAAAAAAAAACCTGAAATATGTAAAATATTTTCTGAACCTAAATCCATGTCAAAACCTATTCTTTATTCTCATATCCCTTATCCGAATACAATATGACAGATACTCCACAGTTTCAGAGGAAAAGCATACCAAATCTGCAAGATTGCCAACACATTCTCCCTTTGCAGTAACATCTCCAATGTTTTCTCCTTTAGCAAAGGCTTTGTAAATTGGTGTTCGAGTTGAAGTTGATGTTACAGCTGCAACATTCTAAGATCAAGCAATAATGAACATGAGACCAATAGACTGGTACAAACCCACAAGAATTTCTGCATAAGAAAAGGTATTGGTAGAAATAAACGCATAAGTAAACCTTAACCACATTAGCAGCACAAGCCAAAGGAAGAAAAAGGTGTGGTACAGCTGAAGTTGCCAACTCCACCCCAGCACCCAATTCCATGAGAAGATCACCTGCAAATCGCAGCTATAATGCATTGGATGTCAGAACCATTGAGCAACGACACATAGCACAATTCATCAAGAGTTCCATTAACTGTACCTGCTTTAGGTCATAATCAAATTTCTTTCCTTGCCGTGCAAAAAGCATTTTCCCCACACGACCGGCACCATCCTTTGAACAAAACATAAGATGATTTTTAAGTGTGAT
>CANYBF011413740.1:0-21869 GCA_948192965.1 Dalechampia spathulata | reverse complement strand
CAAGCTTCATTTATGACATCATAAATGAAATTCCAAATTCCATTTTACTTTCTTTTCTATATCATAAATTTTATATTAAATCAATCATTTTAGACATACCTATTTCAATATACTTATTTAATATTCCATTATTCACTAATCTATAATTATTTCCATACGTATTTATTATAAGTAAATTTTTCACTCATATAATTCAATTATACGATCCTTAATCATACTTAATTCATAAAATATGTATACTCCAATTATAATCATAATTTAACTTAATTCCTTAATTGCATGCATCTCCATGCATACGTAAATATTTTTACCTCAATATACGTGCAATTTATCGCTCAATCTAATTTTACACGTTCGGGCTTATTTTTTGCATTCGACTTCATCTACTATCATCTTATCATCATTTCTTAATCTCGATAGATATTTCCTATCATTATCATAATATTTAATATTTTCACCTCGAAAAGCATGTATTTCCGTAATTCCACATCATCACCCTATTTTTGATCATATAGGGGATAATTTAATTACTCGAATTATTAATTCTTTCTACGCTAAAAATGAGGATGTGACAAAGTGTCATTGGAATGCCTCTTTTAAGCTAGATGGACTATAAAATAAAGCTGATTAACCTTGTTAAAGGAAAGAATCGATATTCTCAAGTTTAAAATATTCAATTTCTTTATTATTTATAGTTGCTCATGTAAAAACTTTCGAATTAATTAGAGTTTGTAATCTTTTCGATCATCACTAGATTTGCATGAATTTATTAGGGATGATTGAGATGGTGTATAGTTTATAAATTAGTCTTAAGAAAACAAATTATAAAGGTTTGATGTAAGCCTTTGAGAAATGACTTAGATTTGGTCCTTATTTGAGAAGAACAAGAACCATTGTTCTCAAACAAGAAAATTTATTGTATTGAATATATTTTGATGGAAATTAAGTAGTTGATTTCAATAAGTGAATGCATGAAAAAGAAAGTTATCAAACCACTATAAATTCTTATGTGTTTTCTCTTAATCTTTAATTTATTTTTATTTTGCATCGCTTAAAATTTTATTTGCTTGATTCATTCACCTTCTTCTTAATTGTCATTTAGAGATTTTAAGTAGCTTTAATATGTATTTAATATGTGTATGAATAGTGTTTAAATCTTATTTCATGCATCTATGAGTAATCTAATGCTTATTTAATACATTATTTCTTGTTGATATATATATATATAATTGTTATTCAATCTTATGAAATAATAATATACATTCTTCCACTTATGCATATTATATATATATATATACTTATTTTATGCATAATAAGGTTTAAAAATTTAACTAAACTTATCAGTTATGTATAATTTAAATAATTGTTAAATAATAAATAATTGATAAAATTGAGCAGGTTTGTGAAAATTGGAGCATGTATACTTAAAATGAATTTAATTTATAAATTTTACATTATATTAAAAAAGGAAAACTTGTTTCATATATATAAATAGATTTCTTTGATGAATAAGAAAAAATTTGAATAACTATTAAATCTATTTATTTTTTTTATTCTAACATAATAATCAAGGTGAATATTATTAATTTTTTATGAATAGGTAATATTAGTCAAATCCACCAAAATATAATTCCCACTGAAAAATTAATTACTTTGCAATATAGTGATAACTAATTTGAATCCTCAATGAATTAATTATTTCTCAAAAAAGCTTTAAAATGATGAAAAATAGAGCAAGAATTTTTAAAAACAAATGAAATAAAAATAAATTAAAAGTGAAATAAATAAATTTAGAAATAAAAATTAATACAAAAGAGCTTGTGACCAAGGCATAAATTTTAGTTTATTAATTTCATATTGATCATAGATGTAAAAATGTCTCAGTTAATTTTTTTAATTGATTATAATTATCTAAGATAATTAATCTTCTTTAATTGTAAATTAATTGCTACATATTCAATTAATTAATCCTTATAAATAAGCAACCTAAGTTACACTTATATATTTAATTTATTGATAACATTAAAAATTAGAATGATCCAATTTCAATTTAATAAACTCATGTACATGTTTTATTTAAATTATTTATGCAATTATCTAGCTAGATATGTCACGTCTGCATTATTAGCCTCTCGATAAGTGTTCCATTCACACATAAACATGTTTTGCATATGTTATAATGACTGCTTACTTCATACATGAAATGCACGAATGAGATGTGATGCATAGATGTTTTGACATAAGTATGGAAAATGTAATGTCCTATGGATAAAAGAATGCCATATAGAATGATTAATAGAGAAAGAATTGAATATGCACTAAAGGTGTGAATGCTTTAGATGAAGAGTGATACTTTAGCAAGTTTAACATATTATTGTATGATAAAGTATAGGTTAAGATGGGCAAGTACAAGGTAAAGTAGAGTTAGAAGTAATGGTATATTAAATGGTAAGATAGGAAACAAATGGGATTATAATAGAAGTTAAGGTTATAATTGGAAATTAAAATTATGTAGGATTTATGTTCAACTTATATTAAATGAGTGGTAAGTGTGGTATGATGTCATAATGATGTTTTAATGGATAAGGAGGAGAGGAAATAAGATTCTGTAAGGAAGTGGTATAGGTTTGCTAAGTGTCCATATATTATTGGACCCTTCCTAACTTAAGTGAGAATAATAATAATAATAATAATAATAATAATAATAATAATAATAATAATAATAATAATAATAATAATAATAATAAATAAAAATGGAGACTTAACTTATTAAGGAAAAAAGCAAGTTAGGTTTTTATCTCTTCTTCATAAAGACCATACGGTTTCTCCTTCTTATTCTCTCTTTCCATCATAACTTAAGAGAAATAATAAATCAAGGTAAGAGCATAGGTAGATTTTAACTTTTATACTTCTTTTAATTTAGCTTAACTATATGTATATCTTCTTCTTCTTCTTCTTCATGATGTAAGTTATTGTGGGTTGTGTTAATTGTGTATAAAAGAAATAATTGGATTGAAGGATGAAGGAATAAGAAACTAGAAGTGTTGAATTTGATGTTATGTATAACCAAACCAATTTCTATTTTGATATGTGAAGACTATGTAAACCCTAACTTACATCACTTGTATTAGCCATTTTAGTTGATGTTTGAGGGGTTGTAAATGATGTTTAAAAGGTGTTTAGATAGTTTATTATGCTTAATAATTAATGGAAGAATGAAGTCTTGCATGTCCATGAATATTAGAATCATTGTAAAGTTGGTTATGTTTGGATAGATTTGAATGAAGTAAAATCTATGATGAATTGATGAATGATTGAACTTTAAATTGTGTTAAATTGATGTTTATAGCAAGTTTTGGGAGTGTTTTTAAGTGTTTTGGTTATGGAATAGGTTAAGAAGCTTAAGGAACCATTTAGAGTGTTTTGGACGTTGAAAAATGAAGAAAAATGGGTGTTTTTAGGGGAGGATGAGTCTTACACGACTCGTGTAAGTTCTACATGACTCGTGTAAGCTGTATATGATTCATGTAGACTTTACAGGCTTATTTTGAGTGATTTTGTTAGCAACATTTGAAGACCTTATTGAATGAGTTTTAAAGCATACAATATATCATTGGAAAGATCTTTGAGTCTAGTTTACAATGGTATATATTTTATTTTGTTTTGATGTCATTTACTTTATTAAAAGTCCTATAGAAAGTAGACTACTCATTAGGGGCAGTATGTTGGTATTGAAAAGTGGTTAAAAAGGGATAGTATTTTGCTTATAACTTAGGATACATTGAAATATTTTTATGTTGCTAAGTTTATCTTAAATTATATATTCATTATATAAATATATATGTATTTAGGTTAGGTATTAATTGAATAATCTTAGGAATCCTTTATAATTGCTTAATTGTGTTAAGTCATAGACTTAACTATAAGGTGGTCGAAAGAAAGCAATATGATATGAATATTTGTATGCATTATTTCTTTTATTAAGTATGGATACTTTGTAATTTTATAGGTGGTTTGAAGGAAGATTTATAAGTACCATCAAGGGGTTTAGATAAGGGGAAGTCTATTGTAGGTTTGTGCTTTTCACATCATGACCTTGTCTAAGGTTTTGAAATGAAGTCCCTTAGTCTAAAATGTATATGCTATTCATCTTAAGACTTCATAAAGGGTCTTAAAATGATGATTTCTCATTTAATTGCTTAAGATGACAACATGGTAAGTTTATATTATGAATGGCATTATATAATCATCATTGCTTACAATCATATAAGCATGAGTTATGTCGTGAATCATCCATACATAAAGACATCATATGATCACTATCATACACAATCATGTACTCATTAATCATATAATACGTCATGATGCATTCAAGCATGCAAAGATATTCATTGCATTACAGAGAAGTTATAAGGTAGGGAAGAGAAAGGAAAAGAAAAGTTAGAGAAAAAGAAACATACTGGGTCATATAATGAATGGATTCCCTCAAAGGACTCATATAGATACAATGACTCTCTCAAGGGAGATGAGGTTCATAGAACCTTACAGTTATACTAATATTTGGCCTTCTATGGGAATTGAGTATCGGTACCTAGAGGAACCCAGTACGAAAAGGATTTATGCACAATATTTCAGAATGAGATAAAAGATTACAAAGAGTTGAGAGAGAGTGCACAACATGATTGCATTCTCGAAAGCATAGATTATCATCCACATATGAAGAATATATAAGGATTGATGATAATGGATCTATGATACAAATATTTATACATAACATACACATATATGTATACGATGATTCTCTTATATAACAATAGATGAAAGGAAAGTTATAAAGGATTGCATATGGTATTTATTTTTATACTATTAATATCAAATATGCATCATTGATATAATAAGATGTTAGTTGACGTTATATGATGATTATACCTTATTTTATGAATATTATGTGAAAGTTGATATTGTTATGTTATTATTGAATATTGTAATGTCACGTACATAATGTTATAGCACCACTGAGTTCTATACTCAGCGTTTATCATTTGATGAACGTAGGACCTAATTCAATCAGGGATCAAGAAGAGTAGTTGAACTACAATTGGCTAAGGTCGGGTTATCGTAAAGCCCTATCCTAGATGCAGTCTAGACTTTAATAACATACTCTAAGATGTTATTTCTCATTATGTAGCACATTTCATTTTTCATTTGGCAGTATTACTTATTATGGTGTATTTGTAATGTATACTTATGTAATATTGTTATAACTCATCGATGTGAATATGGTAATGATGTATAATAATAATAAGCAAACGATACATTAAATTTCACCACAGAACCTAATGAATAGTGCTTGATGAATAGTAAAGTTTATAAAAAAAATTTATGCATCCCTTGTAGTGTAATTAATGATTTTCGTTATTAGGAGGTTATTAATTATGCTACGAGAGCATGTTACACCAGGTTGGGGTGTGATCAGATGCATTATTGTTACTAATTGTAAATTAACTTGAATAATTATGGATTCAAATTAATTTATTAAAGGTACCTTATCAAGCTAATAAATCAATTAACTAGATTGAATTGTAACAAGATAATAATGAGAATAAGTTTCAAAAATTGCATAATACAAAGAAATTACAGAAGAAGAGAAAAAGCAATTAAATCTCATAATATCAAATAGTAAACCTTAATTTTTCCTTGATCAAGAAAATAAATTAGAAGTTTATGCTTGAAAATAGAAAGCCAAAAGAATTTAAAGTTGCTAGAAAAATAAAAAAGAATTCAAATTTATGTTTAAGCTACTACATAATATTTGTATCTATTAATCTAAAACTAACAATCTTAGTTGAAATAAAATAGAGATCATAATCCTAAAATAATTATTTGAAAGTAGGACTTTAAAATCTTATTATAAAATAAATTAACCTTAAAATAATCATTTGAAAGAATGACTTTAAGAATATGATTACAATGAAAATCATTTAATTCCATCACGTTTTTACCAAGTCAAATGTGGGTTAATCTTTATAAAAAAAGTCAACTTCTTTTTAATTTTGTAAAACATAATTAGGTATCAAATGTTAATCATGCTCATCTTTGCCCTTACCTAAGGGTTATTTAAAGGGATTCTTCCTTTTACAATTTTTCTTCAAATTTTACCAATTTTCTCCACTTTTTTCCAACTTTGATTTATCTTTGGCTCGCTACAATGTAACATAAAATAAGAAATAGAGGTAATATTACATACTAAAACATATGAAAAACACTTTAAAAAATGTAAAATATATACACTATCAATTCCCCGACACTTAGACTATTACTCATCCTCAATAAAAAAAAGCATTTAAAAATAAAAGTAAATTCCTATAAATTCAAAACCAAGTACCTTGATACTTAGACCATTGCTTATTTTGATATCTATGACATTTTTCTCTCATTGTAGTTCCTTTTTGTTCTTTGCCCACCAAACTTAGAAGGTGTCTTCTTGATATTAAATTTTCTCTTAGTTAAATTTTTTTCATTTTTTTATTACCACTTGTTTGTTGTTTGGCTTCAAAATCCATATGAGACTCACGTGGACCTTTAATTACTGCAATTTAGGCAAGGTATAGGAAGAACAAATTCATAAAAGAATACAAAGACATTCAATTTTCATAACTTTGGTAAACTTTTTAAGAAATATTGAAAAAGAAACTAATTGATATTCAAATTAAAGGTGCAAGAAATACAAGTTGACATTATTCCCTATAAAAAGGAGTTTCCAAGTCAAATTTTTCAAGGAAAATTTTGAATGCTATAAAATCATTAATAATTATTACAAATTGTATTTGTAAATATGCTTAAATTAGGGACTTCAATTTAGGGCCTTGATTTTAGCAATAAGATTATAGATTAATCATGTGAGAAATCTTAGGGATTAGTATTAGTATTATTTCCTTTTTGTATGATTGAAAAACTTGTATATAAACCTAGCTAATGATCTATACAAAACACATAATATTCTCTTACTTTTCTACATTTTTTACATGGTATCAGAGACTTAAAGGCTTAAGAAGTCTGATTTTTCTTTTTCTACCTTGTGAGTAACTATTGCCTTAATGAGCAGTATGGGTTTTCTATTTTTATAGTAAGTATTGATCTTTCTTGGTTACTTGAGTTGAGTAACCATATATTCTCACTACTTACCCTGCTAGAACTACCACTTATCAATTGGCAATTACGTAAATTTTGGTAACATAAAGGTTGCACATGGTTTATCCATTAGAGCTTTTATTTTATCTCTAACCTCTTATGGTTATCTATACCCTTTTTATCAAACTCATTCTCAATTCTACTAAAATCCTAAATTACCTAAAAAAAATGGTAGTAAACAAAATTATAATAAAAAATGTAGTTCCTATTCTGGTAAAGTTTATTAATGAAAAGCTACGTGAAGGCAACTATTATGATTGGGATAAGGTTGTTTGAATGTATCTCTTGAGTATTCATAAAGATAGGCATATGACTGATGAACCACTAGTTATCACTAAGATTAAGAGAGTTGATACTAGCAAGGAAGTAATTGATATTTAGAATAGAAGCATGAGGATGCTCACCTATGCTTACAAATCCTAATTATATTTCCATTAAGGTAATTAGTTTGACTAGTCAATGCAAATGGGTCTTTACAGTTAAAGTCAATCCTGATGGGATCTTTTCTTACTTGAACGCTTAGCTTGTTGCGAAAAGCTACGCTTAAACCTATGGCATTGACTACTCTGATACTTTCTCTCCAGTTACTAAAATGGCCATTGTTTGCTTTGGCAACTACTCATCATTGGCTTCTTCATCAATCAGATATCAAGAATGCATTTCTACATGATGATTTATAGGAAGAAGTTTACATGGAGCAACCATCTGGGTTTATTGCTCAGGGGGAGAATGGTAAGGTATGTCGACTTTGTAAATCTTTATAAGGATTGAAACAGAGTCCACGAACTTGGTATGGTAAGTTTAATAAGGTCATACAATAGTTTAGGATGGTAAAGAGTACTTATAATCATTCTATTTTCTATAAATGTTTTGACTATGGTATGATTCTTTTAGTTGTATACATTAATGTTATTGTCATTACTGGTAGTAATAAAGCATGAATTATTTCTCTCAAGACATTTTTGTATACATAGTTCCAGTTGAAAGATTTAGGCATGTTGATATACTTCTTGGGGATTGAGGTCATTAAAAGTAAGAAAGGAATATTCTTATTTAAAAGGAAGTATGTTTTTGATCTTCTCACTAAAACAAGAAAGTTTAGCGTTAAACCATCTACCACACTAATGACTCCTAATCTGTAACTTACCAAAGATGATGGAGAATTGCTTTCTGATCTAAAGAAATACAGATGGTTAATGAGGGAATTGAATTATCTTACTCTTAATCAACTTGATATTTCTCACTCTATCAGTGTGGTTAATCAAGTTATGTCTTCACAGACAAGTAAATGTTGGATAGCTTTATAGTAGATTTGTGCTACTTGAAAGGAGCCCATGGATATGGAATTCTCTATAAGAATCATGGATATACTATTGAATATATTCTCTAATGCAGATTGGACTAGCTCTAAAGTTGATAGGAGGTGAACAATGGATTTTTGTATTTTCCTAGGAGGTAACTTGGTTTCATGGAAAAGCAAGAAATAAAATGTAGCATTAAGATCAAATATAGAATCAGAATATTAAGCAATGACATAAATAATGTATGAAGTTATGTGGATTCATCAATTCTTAGGTAAACTCGGATTCCAAATGACAGTACCCGTAAAATTATGGTGTGATAACCAAATTCTACTTCATATTATTTTAGAAAAACTTCAATAAAACTTGAGCTCTACAAGCTTTATGAAGACCGGTGACCAACTAGGAAACATTTTCACCAAAGCACTCAATAGAACACATATTAACTATATTTGCAACAAGTTGGGCATTATAAATATCTATTCTCCAACTTAAAAGGGAGTGTTACATATTGTATTTGTAAACATGATTAGATTAGGGCCTTGATTTTAGTAATAGGATTCTAGATCAATCATCTGAGAAATCTTAGGGATTAGTATTAGTATTATTTTCTTTTTGTATGATCAAAAAACTTGTATATAAATCTAGCTAATGATCAATACAAAACACGTAATATTCTTACTTTTCTACATTTTCTACAATAATGTATGAATATTAGATAAATCAAACTTAAGTTAAAGGCTTTTAGATTAAAAAAGCAATAGTTTATGGAAAACTTGTCACCAAAAATAAAATTTAAGGATAAATAAATATCTAAGTTGTAAGATAAACAAAAATGTATGTGCAACTAACTATCTCTAAATATAACTAAATTCTAAAAGGGAAACTAATCCCTCCCCCACATTTAATATTGATAGTATCCTTATTATTGTTAGTTCATGTTAGTATTTTAGAAAAAGAGAAATAATGAGATGTGTAGTTATCCTTTGCAACAATGTAGTTTGACTCTAAACTTGAATTTTTAATCAACTAGTTTAGCAATTATGGTGGCATGTAGATCTTCTTGTTGTAAGGCTTATGTAGGTCAAATTTTCTCTCCTCCTTGGCTAAATACTCTCATATTTCTAGGTATAATAGAGCTAGGAGGAGTAATACTTAACTACTCTCCTCTAATTAGTAGGCTCATCTCATCTAATACTCAATGATCAAGATCTATTTAGCCTACACCAATAATAATAGAAATAATCATAGCTCCCAACCCAAGTAGGAAGCGGGAGGATAAAACGTTGAAAATTTGACTAATTAATAAAAAAATCCAAATTTATTTTGATTTTGTTATAAATGTAAGACAAGAAAATAATTTAATTTAGAGACTATACTTGAAGCATCTTGATGACTAGAGAAAGAGTAGCCCAAGAAATGGTGTAGATACTTTAAGCTAAGGTCTTTGATGTATATGTCTTTTAAGGAACTAGTCCTATATCATCCAAGGTCATTTTCAATCAATTAATTATAAGTAGTGCATAAAAAAAAGTGGATGGAAAGACACATGTGGGGATAAGCTTTATTATTCTAAAATAATTATTAAATTCAAAAAGAGACAATTAAAACCTTTGGCCAATCAGCCTAAAGCTATCATAGGAAGAATACAGACTAACAAATTCATTTTTATTAAAATGAAATATAGCATAAAACTCACTCACCAACTCTATAAAAATTAAGCAGTGCAGTTTAAAGAAATATTCCCAACTGGTTACAGATATTAGTTTATAGCTGGAATCATGGATTATAAAGGCTTTAAGCATTGGCTCCTGAAACATCTAACTTGGAATAATTAATAAATTACAAAACTCTTTATACCTTTTCATTTTTTATGTTTTGTTGAAAGTCAAATGCATGTTTAAGTCTTTATAATGGACCAATAGAATATGTTTATCTTTTTAAGCCTTAGCATAGTAATTAAGGGTAGTGGGGTTAGGTTTTAGGTTTTGATGGTTAGGTTATGGGTTGGGTGTGTTGTTAGCTTTGTGTTTCTAATGAAGATTGGGGAGAAGAGGAGAGTACCATATGTAATCTTATTTTAGCAATCATCTTTACTTGGCAAGATGTGTGAATTGATTAAGTTGGTGAACTATTAGTTATCATTTTAGTCTCAATTGTAGGAGTTAATATGGTCATTAGTGGTGAGTTGGATGGTTGGTTTATACTCGTTGAAGTTGTTGTTAATGTGTTTGGTGCATTTTACTTCTTGTGGTTTTTCTAATGGGATTTCAATGTCAAAGGTCCCTCATACTAAAATATGCAAGTTTATGGTTGATCATTGTATGCCAATTTATTATGAGATTTGGAATAGAAGTAGGTTTGAGAACAAATAAGCTTTTGACTGTGGTTAAAAAAAATAATAAGAACCCATGTTTTTATACTTGCTCGAGAGGTGACTTTTAAATTTTAAGTAAATGACATGTTTGTCAGGTCTTAAAGTAAAAGTTGTGTTTATGGTTAGACATGCCATGAATTTGACACCTTTAAATAACCCAAGCTATTTAACGCAATTTTTAATTTTTAGATTTTGGTAAGACTTGATAGAGGTTGAAGATGATTGAAATGGTAGAATAAAAGGAAAGGAAAATAAATCAAAATAAAACTAAAGTATAAATAAAACCTACTTGTTAACATAAAGGAAGGCTAATGTATTGGGTTACCTCCTAATGAATATTTTTCTTTACTATCTTCACCTAGACTTTTCTAATTGCATTTAAGGCTCACTAAATGGATTTTATGAATGAATTGCAATAAACTTTTCAACTTAAAGTCTTCCATAAAAAGGTTTTAATCTATGATAATTAATTGTAAAACATTTTTTCATTTTTAAGCTTTGAATTATGATTGCTCTATAACGATAAACATGAATAACATGCTTTTTCCTATTTTAATGTAATAAAAGAAACATATTATAACTTTAGGGTAAAAATCAACATATTTCTAGATTTGAGGTAAAAATTGTTCAATCCACCAGTTTGACTAGCAGATAAAGTGATATGGCATGCAAGTAGTGATAGGTTGTGACACGTGACATGATATGCCACTTAAAGCGGCTTAACTGACTTGAGCATTTTTTTAAAGATTAAATAAATGGAACATTTTATTAATAATTAAAAGTCATGATTTAATGATTTTTGATTTGATGGGATTGTTATTATTATTATTATTATTATTATTATTATTATTATTAAGAAATGATGGGTTATTATTATTATAATGAATAAGAAATGATGGATTATTATTATTTGTGAATAATTTATTATTATACTGTAATAATTAAGAAATAATGAGATATTATTATTAGTATTAAATGAGTATTTGTATTATTAGTTTATATGATTATGAAAATGATGAATGATTTTTTTATTGTTAGTATTACTATAATTGTTAATATTATGAAAAAAATATTATTTTTAATGATGTGAAATTGATGTGTTGAAATTGGAAATATTAATCATATTATATTAATATTAGATGAATCATAATATTAATAGAATCATAATATTAATATGGATATTATTAGCTTTTAAGTGTATTAATGATGACAATTATGATAATATTATTAGAGCATGAACATTTAACATAAGTTTAATATATAAATGTTGCATCATATAAGAGAAAAAGATATATATATATATATATATATAATAGGGGTACAAATAAGTCGAGTCAGGTTTTATGTAGTTCAAGCTAGGTTCATTTATAATCAAATGAGTTTGAGCTAAACTTTACAAATTGATTAGTGTTTCATGAGCTTAAATACACTTAATTAAGTTTTAAATGAGCCAAATAAATACAAATTATAAGATAAATTATTTATTTAAAAATAAAAATTATTCATAAAAATATTATATTTTATAAATATATTTATATATTATATAATTATAGATTTATAGATTATATATCTAAGATTAAAATTTTTTATATAAATTAATGAATTGGCTTATAAAATTCTTATCGAGTTGGTTCATAAGTTTGAAGAAGCTGAATAAAATTATAAATTTTTATATATATCCTACCGCAACAATATATACAAATTATTGAAACAATATTCCATATATTTTAAATACCTATTTGTCAAGAAGCAAACACTTGAAAAAATTAACAAGCATATTTTATTAAACAATTTGTATGAATAAAATAACAAATAAAACAATGAAGAATCAACTCTTACATTAGAGATAGTCGTTGTAGGATTTGCAAAATTTAACCATAAACTAAAAGTAAAATTAGGAATAAAAAATAAAAAATTGATTAAGAGTACAAATCATATGCACGTAAATTATGTTTGTTAATACAATCGAAGGTGGAAAATGTTTGCGACATGGTTTTTATAAATGCGGCGCGTAAAATTGTAACTCAAAATATTGCAGTTTTATTTTTTTTAAAAGAAGAAAGAAAATAAAAATTCCTCAGGTTCAAGAGAGGGAAAAGGTTACGGTGCCGTCCGTATTATTGTTGTATTTGTAAACTAAGGCAAGTATGCATATTAAATTTAATATTACAACAATTAGCTCTTACTAAAAATTTTAAAATGTAATATTTTTATTAGTATGATGTGCTGATATGATCTAAACAAATATCTATCATACATGTACAACGTTTTTAAAGAAACTTAAACACTTATGATTACATGAAAAGTTAAATAATTGCATGAATTAAATGAAAGTTCACCTGATTTCAGGAAAAAAAAGTATGTGTTAATTTGGTTCCAAATAGAATCATTCAAATTCTAATATAACTGTTACAAAATTCGTGCTAATTGTTTAAAATCATGTTTCTTATTTAATAAAAAATATAAATTTTTTATTATTTTAAAAAATCCGCTTGAAAAAAATGATGTAAACAAGTAGAAGATATAATCACGTCTAGACAAGGAAAATTCAACGGTGAAAGGCCGACCTTCCTAAAAGTGCCTTTTGTTATTTTGGGAATTAGGAAAGTTGATTTCTTCTTTCTTTCTCTCCTTTCTTTTTTCATCTCCATAAATGCAAAATTTAAGATTTTCCATTGTTGTAATACTCTACAAGACACAAGTGGGCCCGCTTTCAAAAGCTTACGTATAAAAATATATATTTGCACATATCGATGTCCATAATCTCAGCTTGCTATGACAGCTGGCGTAGAGCAGGTGTCCTTTGGACCCACCTTCATCGTATATATTATTTCATCTTGTCTTTTTTTGTTTTTTTAATCCTAAATAATTTCAATATTTATCATTTTAAAATTAGTTTTGAATAAATATTTATTCAACTTTAAATGAATTTGAAATTTCTCATTAAATATTATTGAATACTGTTTTAATAAAGTACCATGTTATAAATTACTGTACAGTTACAACAAATTTAATTGAACTAAGAATTCATATTTATTTAAATCACATTTCATACTGAATTAATAAATATGACATAAATCAAATTAATAATTTTAATTTATAATAAAATTTTTTATTAAATATAATAATTAACTTAATATGTATATTTTATATCTAGAAATATGAATTAAATTTACTTAATTAAATTTTGTGCTATATGCATTCTTTTGAAAAAATATTATATATCATTCATTATTTTCGTATTATATATCATTCATCATTATTCTTTATACATGCAAGAGAGAGAAATGTTCTTTGACTTTAATTCTCCGAAATGTTCTTTGACAGGCTTATTCTATAATTGTATATGTATTATCAAACCCTAGATCTATTAGTCATTCTCTCTCTCTCTCTCTCTATATTCCTTTGTTTAATTACATCCCCTCATTATATGTTATTTATAATTAAAAACCACATATTATAAATTTTTCCTGGATATAGGGAAATGAATAAGGTATTGCTTGAGATAACTAGATCATAACCATAGTTAATTATTTCATTAGCTTTTAAATATTTTTTTATTAATATTCAAAAAATTCAATATTAGTTTTTTGTACATCAATTTAAAGGTAAATGGCCAAATGATGTTTAAAAAAACTAATTCAAATATGAAACTCTTAAGAAATTAATTTTCTCCGTGAAACGTTTCTTAAGGTCTAAGCATTACTGTGTTGTAGGATGTGACAAAAAAAAAAGAGTAATAATATTAAAACTAAAACACTATTTTCGAACATAAATCAAATAGTGTACGTAAGGTAATGTAACAGTGTTTGGTATTACATTTTGCTAAACTGATTCTGTTTGATCACTATTATTGTGAGAAAAGCATGGGCACAATTATTGCCTAAAACTTCTTGTTGAATAATACTTTATCAATATTTGAAAATTTGAGAATTAAAGTAATAAATTAGTTGGATAAAATCATTTCATTATTTTTTTTCTCGTAGCAACAACATAAATAGGTTCTGCAGCTTTGTTCTTCGAGAATTAAGACTTAGTTTTAGGCCAAATTCTGATTCTAGTGTTTGGAAAACATCTTATTTATAGTGTAATAGTACGTTCAAATTATTTGAAATATTTTGGATTCTGAGTGTGATCTCACGAGAGTAAGATGAGCATGATCCCTGGACATACAACATCATATTTATTAACTTTGGCCAACATGTTGGATTTGAATGAGGTTTTTTAATATAACTGTACGTCATTCAACATCGTGACTAAATGTTTTTTCGATCCATTACCGTACCAGATGAGGTTTTTTTACAATATTTTTAAGAATAATAAATGAATTTAAAATCATTTATAAAAATAGTTTAAACAAAGATTTTTTATTTTTCTTTCTATTTTTCTTATGATAAACCTGCATTAAATCTTCTCAAATTCTATATTAAACGTTTATTAACTTCTATTAAATTTTGAGATCCATTTTGTATTCTTAGAATGTTTTTGAAATTCATTAAAGATTTCATTTTTTTTACAATTATATAGAATTCTTTAAGTTACTAAATTTCTATAACGTGTGTTGCATTTTAGTATAATTTATTTGATCCATCACTTATCATAATTTCGTATTTTACTTTCTAAAATTTTTTATTATGATAACAATTTTTATAATTTTGAGTTAATATTTGTTATTTAAGCATTATATATTTATAAAAAATATTATTTAATATCCTTATTTATATTTATCAGGTCTTTTTGGTATTACTTAAAAATATTTTTTGTAACTTTAATAAATATTTCATATTTTTAAAAAATTACAAATAACATTTTATTTATATAATTTTACTATCAAAATTAGTTGTTATAAATTAAAACTATTACTATTAAATAATTAAAATAAAATAAAATTAATTCTTATAAATTATTTATTACAAATTTAATATAATTATTATTTTCAAACTTTTAATGATTTAAATAATTAGATTGTTTAAATCTTAAATAATAATACGATTTGAATTGAAAACGTTAAATTATATATTAACAATGTGTAATATTTTGTAAATTTAATAAATATTTCATTTTTTAAAAAATAATCATAAGTGATATTTTCTTTCATATAATTTTATTAGATAAATCAGTTATTATAAATTAAAACTCTTACTATTATATTATTAAAATAAAATAGAATTAGTTTTAACAAATTATTTAATAAACTTTTATTTTCTTAAAACTAATCATTTCTAATAAAAATAATTCATATTTATATTTAATTTTAAATAGAATATTTAAATAGAAATTAATTATTATACATTAAAATTATCACTATTTGATAATTAAAATTAGTTTTAATAAATTTAGAAAAATAATAAAATTATCATTTTACTTATTCATTTTCTATCTTATAATATTAATTAAAAATTTAAGAGAGATGTGCTCAATCAATTTATTTTTCTTTTCTTGATTTTCATAATATAAATTTGAAAATATTAAGCTATATATTAATAAAATGAAATATTTTACAACTTTAATAAATATATCATAAAATATAAAATAATTATTAATGATCAAATACAAATCAAATTAATAGCATTTATCTTGAAATAAAATTTATTTAGGTAAAAAATTAGATAATATAATATAATATAAAATATAAAATAATTAGTAATTAACAAATATAAATAAAACTAATTATTTTTAAATAAAATTTGTTTAGATAAAAATAAGATAATATAATATAAAAAATAATTAGTAACAAATAAATTAAATATTTTAGAAAATACAAAACTTATGGAATAAGGGCAAAACTAGATTTTCCTTTTTTCCCCGCCCTCTTTTAGTATAATATCATGGTAAAATTATCATTGTTACTAATTCTTCTTTTCTTTTAAAATATTAATTAAAAAATTAATAGATATATGCTCAATGAATCTATTTCGTTTAGCTTGTATAGTATGAATTTGAAAAAAATTAAATATTAAATTAACAATGTGAAATCTTGTATAATTTTAATAAATATATTTTAATAAATTTGTTTAAATAAAAATAAGATAATATAATATAAAATATAAAATAATTAATAGGTAACAGATAAAATCTTTTACAAAATAATAAAATTTAAGGAAAAAGGTAAAACTATCTTTCCAATATCATTTTTCCCCCTTTTTAAATTTACTATAATATAAAATAATACACTAATTATAATTAATAAATTTATTTTGTGCGCTAATTTACATTAAACAAAACTTTATTTTATTATTTATATTTGTTATATTAATTTATATTTATTTTTGATAAGTTTTAAAAAATAATATTTATTTTCACATAAATTTTTAAAAATAATATTTATCTTTTAATTAAAATTGAAGTGAAGTAAACTTGTAATTTCATATCTCCTTTCCTCAATATGATAAATAATGTAATATAATATAAAATATAAAATAATTAGTAGGTAACAAATTAAATCTTTTAAAAAATAATAAAATTTATGAAAAAATGTAAATCATCATTTTCACTTATTCTCTTTCTCTCTTAAAATATTAGTTAAAAAAATCAAGAGATATATGCTTAATGAACTTATTTTGCTTAGCTTTAATGATATGAATTTAAAAAAATTAAATTTTAAATTAACAATGTAAGATATTATATAATTTTAATAAATATCTCATATTTTTAAAAAAAATTATAAATAATATTTTTATTTATATAATTTTATTATAAAAATTAGTTATTATAAATTAAAATTATTACTATTAGATAATTAAAATGAAATAACATTAGTTTTTATAAATTATCTATTACAAATTTAATATAATTAGTATCGTTTAAATTTTAATAATTTAGATAGTCAAATTATATAAATTCTAAATAATTATAAGATTCTCATTAAAAAACTTAAATCATTTGTTAATAATATATGATATTTTATAACTTTAATAAATACCTCATATTTTTAAAAATAATCACAACTATTATTTTTATATAATCTTATTGAAAATCCTCCTACTAATGGCAACACGTGTGATTTATAGTAGTTCGGCCAAACTCTTGCCTACATCCACTTTCTCTTAAATTCCAACTTAAGGTTCTACTAATATTTCAATCAAATTACAAAATGGATTCCCAAATGAATCCAATACCCCAATGTTTTCAAGGCTTACACTCAGATCTTTACAATATTAATCCTCATAAATTTCTCAAATACAAATTAATCCCCAAGGATTAATCATACATCAATTCCATAATGATAAAACATAATCCCTAGGTTGTAGGAATACAAACAAGAAAGTATTTGAGGAATACAAGCTTAAGCTTACTTGAAACAGATGAATAAGCCTCAAAGGAAATTGCTCCGCAAAGTTTAGCACGTTAGAAAAATGAAGTGTATTGAAAGTTCTTGCAAAAACTAGCCGTTTAACAGACTTAAAAGTTTGTTTTATAAACTGCGTACGACCTTACCAGATATGTACGCTCGTACGGATTCAAATCTATCCGTTGGAAAAATAGAGAGAAATGTGGTACGGTCGTACCATCACTTGGTACGCCCGTACCAAATCAAATTTTCTGACAAACAATTTTCCTACTAGCTCGCGTACGGCCGTACCACCCACTGGTACGCCTGTATCAAAACAAGTTTCCTGACAAACCATTTTCTTATGAGCTCGCGTATAGCCGTACCACCCAATGGTACACCCATACCGAACTCAATAACACAGTACTAACTAGGTACGGCCAGCTGTATGGCCGTACCACTCACCCAAGCTATTTGGTACACCCGTACGAAAATTGGTACGCCCGTACCAACACAAAAAACACTATGAAAAATTGCAAATGACTTAAATTGACTCACACGTGACTCAAACATCAAAACCTAGGGTCTAACACTTATTATAGAATTTAGTTGTTATAAATTAAAATCACTGCTATTAAATTATTAAAATAAAATAAAATTAGTGTTAATAAATTTAGATTATTTAATAACTTTTTATTTTCTTCAAACTAATTATTTATAATAAAATAATTAATTTTAATAAATTTAAAAAAATGATAAAACCATCATTTCAATTGTTCATCTTTCTTTTTACAATATTAATTATAAATTAGAGAGAGGTGTGCTCAATTAATTTACTTCGTTTGACTTTTATAGTATGAATTTGAAAATGTTAATCTATATTTTAAAAATGTGGAATATTTTGTAATTTTAATAATATCTCATAAAATATAAAATAATTATTAATTAACAAATAAAAATCAAATTAATAGTATTTATATTTGAATAAAATTTATCTTGGTAAAAAAATTAGATAATATAATATAAATTATAAAATAATAAGTAATTAACAAATATAAATAAAATTAGTAGTATTTTTCTTTAAATAAAATTTGTTTAGATAAACATTAGCTAATATAAGATAAATAATAATTAATAAATTCAAATAAAATTAATAGTATTTATCTTTAAATAAACTTTGTTTAGATAAGAATAAGATAATATAGCATAAAATATAAAATAATTAGTACCTAACAAATTAAATCTTTTAGAAAATAATAAAAATTAAGGGAATGGTAAAACTATCTTTTCCAATATTTATTAATTACAATTAATAAATTTATTTTATGTAATAATTTACATTAAGCAAAACTTATTTTATTATTTATATTCGTTAGATTAATTTTCATATTTAGTTTTGATAAGTTTTAAAAAGTAATATTTATCTTCACGTAAATTTTTAAAAAATAGTATTTATCTTTCAATTAAAATTAAAAATAAGGGAAAGGAAAGGTAGATTTGTATTTTCACATCCCCTTCTCTCTTTTAATATAACTAGACTTCTATAATGTGTGCTGCATATTAGTTTTTAAAATTTTTTTATAATAATAATATTTTTTATAATTTTGAATTAATATTTATTATTTAAATATTATATACTTGTAGAAAATGTTGTTTAAGTATTTAAGTATTTTATAAATTATCTATTACAAATTTTATATAATTAGCATTTACTAAAATTTAGATAATCAAATTATATAAATCCTAAACAATTATAGGATTTTGATTAAAAATTTAAATCATTTGTTAACAATGTGTAATATTTTATAATTTTAATAAATATCTCATATTTTCAAGAATAATAGCAAGTATTATTTTTTATATAATATTATTATAAAATTCAATTGTTACAAATTAAAAAAATTACTATTAAATTATTAAAATAAAATAAAATTAATGTTATTAAATTTAAATTATTTAATAAACTTTTATTTCTTTAAAACTAATTATTTGTAAACTAATTAGTTTTAACAAATTTTAGTTTTAATAAATTTAGAGAAATGATAAAACTATCATTTCACTTGTTCTTCTTCTCTCTTATAATATTAATTACAAATTCAATAGAGTTATGCTCAATCAATATACTTCGCTTGACTTTTATATTATGAGTTTGAAAATATCAATCTATATTTTAACAATATGAGATATTTTGTAACTTTAATAAATATCTCATAAACTATAAAATAATTATTAATTAACAAATATAAATCAAATTAATAATACTTATATTTTAATAAAATTTATCTAGATAAAAAAATAGATAATATAGTATAAAATTATAAAATAATAAGTAATTAGTAATATTTATATTTAAATAAAATTTGTTTAGATAAATGTTATGTAATATAATATATACTATAAAATATAAAATATAAAATAATTAATAAATACAAATAAAATTAATAGTATTTATTTTTGAATAAAATTTATTTAGATAAAAATAAGATAATATAATATAAGATATAAATAATTAGTACCTAAGAAATTAAATCTTTTAAAAAGTAACAAAATTTAAGAGAAGGGTAATGTCATGTCTTTTGACTGCGTAACATGCTCCCAAAGAATAATTACAAATTTTCTATCAAGAAAATTAATAATCATTCAACAAAGGATACCATAAATTCATAAATAGTGAATTTTTTTTTAAATCATTGTAACGGTCCCTGATAAAAGTAAACAGTCATTATAAAATACATGCCATTTTTATTTAGTGACATAATTATACACACATTATTACAAGATTATGATTTATTCGATGTACTGCCAAAGTACTTTTATAAAACCTTGCACGATTATACTTATGAGAAGTCCATAATAGTTTTATTACCACACAGAAGTTGTTGATCCTACTGCTGCCACTAACGTTTCTCTTCCGCAGCTTTGCTTGTTCCTGCGTTTATCAATTGACAAACGCTGAGTATAAAACTCAGTGGTGCTACATGTAACGTGCAATTTATATAATGATCCATTTCTAAATTCATAACATTAAATTCCATGGCATTTATAATTCATGATATTTTAATAACAATATACTTTCCATGTTAATTATTTGAAGTAAACTTGATCATTTCCTTTGGATGTCATATCTTACAAAATCTATGTCTATCATGAATGATGACGAATTTTCTATGCGTAATAATTATTAGTATAAAGATAACTGTCATGTATAATAGCATATTGCTTAATGCCAATCTTTATGAATAATGCCTATTGATGAGAATGCATTCATGTTGTGCATTCTCCCTTTTATCTTCATTTTATCCATATGCGCATTTTCCGGGCTTTCAATAAATTATCACTGTAATTCTCTTTATAAGAGCTCATTTTTCATCTAGCTTTTCAATTTCTGTTCATTCTCTTTGCATGATATTATACTTATTTAATTCCCATAGAAATTAATATCATTTTTGCCCGATGACAGTCATATAACCTTTGAATAACACATTTTTTTTTATATTTCCTTACCACCTTATTCCACCGTGTCATGCCATGTTATGAATCATGTAAAATGCCATATGATTATGAAATGTATAATACTAAATGTTAAATGTAAATCACTAAACCTTTGCCTCTTTGACCAATTAATGATCGAGGATTGCATAATAGCACAAACCTGGTATGTCTTTTCCCTGATTTTTATCGTTGGATGATGCGTGAATATATTCCTCTGATTGACCTATTTTTAAAAAAA
>CANYBF011413620.1:0-11368 GCA_948192965.1 Dalechampia spathulata | reverse complement strand
ACAACTGTATAAAATATCCTTTCACTATTTTCTCTATAAATTCCATATCATATGGAATTCCTCTATTCATAATGCACTTTTCATCATAAGTATCAAGTTATCATATTCATGCATCATATTCGATTCATGCATTTTATACGTCTATCAATCATTCACTATAACATATTTATAAAAGAAATGCATATCAAAATACTGTCTAAACCAGGATGTGACAAAAATTATTTTTAAATTATTTTTTCACTTGATTTTCAAATTAATGTCATTTAAATTATTTTTAATTGCAATTATGAATGATTAAGAGTGAATTGAAAATTTAATTGAGCTCAAATGACTTGCTATAATGATTTTAGGAGTTCCCTTTCATTTTTATGACATTTTCATGATCTGACTCATGTTAATTGCCTTTTTCATAAATGTTGTCAACACATTTAAAGTACCTTGATCCTTGATTCATGCTTTTCTATAGCATTAGATTGATCATCATGTCCTCATATTTTCTTTATGGCCTAATATTGATTGATTATTTTATGCATTCATTCATTTTTGTTCATGCAATTTCAGCTTATGCTGCCCAAGACCCCTGTATAGAGTAGTAGAGATTACATCTCATTTTTGTATCTAGAAAGATCTTTTATAATAGAATAGGCCTCTATTTCCCCTTATGATGTATGTTTAGCCTTATTTATATGTATCTCACATCTTCTCGTCTCCCTTTCTATAGGCCATTATTTCTTTGTTTTACTATTATGATTATTTTATTTTACTACTATGTTATATCTGCTTTACTTTTTTGCTATGTTGAGTTATGTGCTTTATCATGCTTAAGAATATCCATACACCTGCCTAGTTCAATTAAAAGACTAAGATGGTAAAATTGAACTTAAAACTCTAAAAGAATATATCTTCACTACTCGAACTCATCTCTAAAGGGTTTAGCTTAACCCTCATGCTATGGGTTGGTTGAACCAAATTCTAAAACTATTTGGTGATGACTCCATCACGACCTCTAGTGGGTCCATATCATTCCTCAAGAGAGCTCCAAGTAGACCCGATTTCATCTTTCCTAAGCCTCACTCTAAGTTATGATAAAAGCCCCGCCCACAAACAAATAATTTATAACAAATGCATGGTTGGTAGGGTAACATATGTAAAAGATAATCTTATGGCTATACAATTTAATTTAATAGTATATGGATTTATGATATACATGCAAGGTAAATTAGTATCTTTTAGAAATTAACTAATTAAATGTATATGTGTTTATAATTTTATAAGTATGGATAAGACATTTCATGTAAGAAAGTAGAAGTTTAAGGTTTATTTGATGTTAATCAAATACCATTTCATTAAATTGTTAAATCAAAAGAAAATAGAAATAGCCTTGGTAAAAGAAAGGAAATGAATTGGCATGAGCAATAGATGGAACAACCCAATTTATGAGGGTTAGAATAAGAATTTTGGGCTGATATTAATATATTTAACTGAATTTTAAAATAAATATCCTATAAGAATTGACTGGATTATAAAATATAGTATATATGCATTATTAACTGTATAAAAAAAATAATTGTTACCTTTGCCTAACAACTACATATAGGAAAGGAGAAATCAAGTACATGCTTTAATAAATGTTAAATGATATATAATCAACATATAAATTAAAAAGATTGAAAAACACCACTCTTATTTATATATTAGTAATATATATATAAGATGGATATTCACTCATTATTAATAATTATTTGATTATATAGAAAAAAGGGAGTAAATGCTTAGGTGAATACATTAGTTAAATATTATGCATGGATGATGACTTAACTATAGGGTAAGATTTTCAAGTACATCAAGTATTAAATACATATAAAATAACTTATTTACACAAGGAATTTTATGGTTAAGATTATATGCTTAAATGATTATATTAAGTTGATATATCAATATGAATTGATATTTCTCATTGAAATTATAATTAAAGAATTACTAATACATATGTTATGATTGATATGATTATGTTTGTACACATTAATCATTAAGCTATAAAATGAGATTGATAAATATATGAAAAGTTTGATTGAAGGTAAATACTTTATGATAAAATTGTTGATTAATGATTTTCATATCGATCACCAACTATTTGATGATTTTATTTAAGAATAATAATTAATCAATAGTTTAGTTATTAATAATTATGATGAATATAAATGTTTGTGAATATATTGGATGGATACATTAATAAAGATTAATACTTCTTATCGAAAGTTATGATCATTTATTCCTATATGCACAAGCAATGATGATTGAAATATATATATCATTTTTTTATAGCTAATATTAATTGACCTATAAATAAGATTCATAGATAAAATAAAAGACTTGATGATGCAAGTATATTATTATAAAATATTGTGAATGTCTAGTTTAGTAGTTATTGATTTTCTAAAATATAATATATTTATACTTGAAATGTTATCAATGTGAAAGTTAGATAACCATGCAAATGCATACATGATAACGTCATGCATCATACATTATCAACATGACATTATGGAGAAATAAAATAAGTGCTACTATATATATATATATAGATATATATAACTATATATACAAAGGAAGAAATAAGAGTGGTGATAGTATATTTATATATTATAAAATAGAGGCATAAGTGAGGTGCTAGTATATTTATATATTGATATGATATACTGAGAAAATAAATTATTGAGAATATACTCGATGTAGATTATGCATAGTCAAAGACATAGATTGATGAAATGATAAAGAAAGGAGGAATGCAATACATATGTACATTCATTAACATATAGGATATCATTGCTACAAGAAAATAAGAAAGCAATACATACTTGCATTCATTGATATGTAGTGTACCATTGATATAATATTGATATAGAATGACAATATGGTTGATTCATGATAGTGATGTATAAAGAATTATATTAAATGATATTTCACTGTCAATAATAAATTTTTATTAGTTGCTAAATTTTATCTATGAATTATTGTGATGAGAATTTACTTATTATTTTGTTAATTAATTTTATATATTATAAGAATTAGAATGAGTATATTGTATAATATGTTGTTTATGATATGTTTTTATTAGTTGCTAACTTATACTTGTGAAATATTGTTGTAAAAATTTATCCAATGTTTATAATAATTAGTTAGACATGCTCTGAAAATTTTAAATGAGTCTTATTAATAGTTTACTTTTTATTAATCATGATTGAGTTATACACTCAACATTTATCTTTTGATGAACATAAGTTAAGGCTGTTACAAGGATCAAAAATCACCAATGCATTCAAGAATACCAAACTTTTAATAGACAGACCCTTTTAAGGTTAGCAACATACTCTTAAGAAATATTTCTATTTATGCAACCATCCATGTACTATTCATAGGTAGAAAATATTTTATGCATACCAATAAAACATTTGGTAAAAAATTGTACACATCCTTTGTGGGGTCATTAATAGATTTCAAATCAAGCTGAAAAGTTTATCAATCATTCTATGATAATGTGTTTCATCAAATTGAGTGTGGTAAGATATGATTAATTTATATTCATACATGAATATATAATAGATTTAGTTTGAAATATTATAGAAGAACAAATATATCCAATTATCATTAAATCATAAATTCATAAAAAAAACAAATGATCATTGTTGAAAATAATTATAACAAACATAATTTCGATGCATTTCATTTTATAGTTGATCTTTCTTTAAATTTTTTTCTATTTTTAATCTTAGTTTTAGTTTATAGTTGAATTTTTTATTTTATTATATGCAAACTATTTAATTAAATGTTTATCTAAATCTTATTTATTAGCTCTTGAAACTAGGTATACAATATATATATGTGTGTGTGTATGCATATTCATCATTATACATAATAAATTAATATCCTTTTAAAAATTTCATTATATGAATATGTTCATATGGAAAAATGATTAAGTTAATTTCATCATACAAATATCTAATATATATCAAATACCCTCATATACTATTTAAATACTGCTTAGCAATAAATTATAATAAGAAACAAAGCTCCTTATAACATAATACCCTCTAAAGATTCTTTCACTCTTCTCATATACTATTCATATACAATTATTTTTCAAAAATAGAAACACTAAGGTCATGTTTGGTTAGGTTTATTAAGGGATGTAATGTAATGGTAATTACATTATATCATTGATTATATTGTTTGGATAATTAAAATTTTTCTGATGTGATATATTCATGAATACATATGTAATCAAATATGTTTAAACTAATGTATTATTAATTACACACCAATTTTTATGTATTTACTGTTATATTTTTTTTCATTGAAACTAGATTAAACTTATTTTATTAATAGATAATTGTAATTATTGAAATTTTAATTTGATTTTTAGATTAATTAAATATATCTTGATTTATGAAATTATTGGATAAGATAATAATTTTAATCTAATAAATAAAATATTTTATGGATCAATTAAATAAATATTTTGATTTATAAAATAATTAAATTAAATAATTATTTTAATCTAGTAAAATAAATAGATTTTTGTCCAATCAAATTATTTGATTTATTATTTAAAATTAAATTATTTTAATAGTCAAATAAATACTATTAAAATAATAAATAAATAAAGTGATGATTATTTTAATAATTCAATTACTTTAAAGTGATAGGATAAGAGTTTAATCTTATCACACTCCTCTCCTCCATATCATTATAAATAATGGAGCTCCTCTCATTTCAAAACACATCCAGAAGCCAAAAGCTAAAAGCAATAAGAAGCTTTCAAGACTCAAAGCTCTTTAAATCCTTAAGTCCTCAAAGTGTTCTTCTAGGATCCTCAAGGTATTCTTCAAGTCCATGAAGACACATATCAAGTCCTCAAAAGTGTTATTCAAGAATTCTCAAGGCATTCTTCAAGTTCATTTAGGCGCATATCAAAATCATCAAGGAGCTAATTAAGTTCATCAAGGTGTTCTTCTTTAATGTGAAGTTTAATTCAAGATCAAGCCTCTAAAACATTTGAATCATATTCTTCTCAAAAGTTAAGTTTAATTAAAGATCAAGCTACAAAAGCCATTGAATCAAGTTCTTGTTTCGAGGTTCAATTAGAGGATTAAAATTCTTTATTATAAGAACTTAATATTAGAGTTGTACTCTACTTTAAATTAATAAAATTTATTTGTTTCTCAATTTTTAATTTAATATTATTTTTATTTTATAGATTTTGCACACTACAATAATTAATCGATGATTAATAGAATCATAAAAATAAAATTTTATAACATTAAAATTAAATCATATTAATTGAAATATGAATTTCATAATTGGACATCAAAATATAAAATAAATATTAAAATATCAAATTTTGAGATGATTTGGATATTATAATTGATGAACTAAACATCAAAATCAAAACTTGAAATATTGAAATTGAAATTCAAGATTCAACATCAACTTTTAATAAAAAAAATTAAAATTTAAATAATGTTTATATAATTTAAAATAATGTATTGATTACATTATATTGCATTTATAATTATCATCCAAATATTGTAATGAAATGATTATTACATTACATTACATCTTTGATTACATTACATGGTTGATTACATTATGTTCCAATACACCTAACCAAACATGACTATGTTTGGTTGGAGGTATTCATTTATGTAATGTAATGATAATTACATTACATATTTAATTACTTTCTTTCGTTACATAATATTAATGTAAAGATAAATACCCTAGTAATCATTAATACATTATAGTATGTATTAATGAATACATCTAAAACATAATGTATTTTTGATTACATCTCTTTTAAACCCACATAATATGCATTCAAGATCACTCATTTCTTCTTTTTCATTTGGAATCCACAAATGACAAGTATTATTATTATAAATATTTTTTAAAAAATTTGTATTATTATAATTTTCAAAAAATATTAACATTTTTGAAAATTTATTTTAAGTTTTGATATTTTTCAAAATTTTTCAAATATAATCTATATTTGATGGCATTACATTATTTGTAAAACAATATAATGCAATGAAATGTATTGAAAAATCTATTACATTCTTTGATTAATGGCATTACATAAATGATTATATTTTATTTAACTAAACATGGCCTAAGACTTTGGTCCTTAATTCTCCTACATGATTAATTTAGTATTTCTACCAACATAACCATTCTTTCACTCTATTCTTCATAAAAATTAAAACACTAATTATTAACTAACAAAAATATTAGTAAAATGAAACAAAAGTATTTATAGGTTCATTGTCATATCCTCACTATACTTACTATCATCTTTACATTTTTATTTCAAATTGAGTCATGTTTTTATGAGTAAGTTAAATGGCTAGCATAATGGATAGTAAACTAAAGATATTTGCTTAAGAAACTTAGGGTGCTAATGTGAGTACACAATGAAGTGAATTAGGTTGATAGGTTATTTAACTTAAGAGTTATGTGATAAAGTGTTAATTTAATTAAGTTTGAATTATCCTAAATTATAATAATAATAACGTGTGTATTTAATTAATTGAATCAAAAGTCTATCAATCCATTTACCTCTTTATTTATCTAGTAGGTACTAAAATGAACTTTTTGTTAAAAGATTTCGTAATTAATATTTTGCTAGAAGTTTGACGATATAATATATTTATAACCCCTTGAACTTCATATATTTTTTTAATTTCATCTCTTCTACCTCAACTTTTTTATTTTAACACCTCAACTTATTTTTGGCATACTTTAAACAATTGAAAACATATCATAATTTTTTTAATTTGCCCTATAAACTTTAGTTTTTACCATTTAGATACCTCAATTTTACTTATCATATGTATATAATTTTTATTTAAAAAATAATTTTAGAGGTTAAATGATTAAACATAATATATGCACATTAAATGAAAATAAATTAAAAGCAATAAATTTTCAAAAGTATATGAACAAATAAGGGTGTTAAAATGAAACAAGTCAAAATAGAAGGAGCAAAATGAAAAAAATGTGTCAAATTTATAGGGTCATAAATATATTATGCCTAAGTTTGACCAGATGATTTTTTTTAATGTAGTGGAAAACATATATGAAATTGAAGAAGACAAATAAGGATAAAACATGCCTCCTAAGTTTTAAGATTAAAAAAATAATTAATCATAAAATAAAAAATAATTAATCATAAATAGTGGGCATAATTATTAATGATTATTACAATTTTTTATAGGAAACTAATGAGGAATATATTTAGTTTAATAAGATAAGAAGCCTCTAAATAAGTAGGCAAAACAATGAAGAAACTAAGATTGTTAAAAAAGGAGAAAAATAATGGGTTTGTTGAGGAATGGTTGAAGTCAGAAGGCTTAAAAAAAAGAATGAAAATAGAAAATGAGTGGAAAAGGAAGTTTAGTTGATTAGGAAAGAAATATGAAGGAATAAGAAGTTGCTCTAATAAGAAAACTTTAAGATAAGTTTACCATTATACATACATATGTGAATTTTTTTGTTTAGTTGGTCTTATAAATAGAATAAATGTATATAATGGGCATGATGAGAAGTCTATAGTTAGTTAAGTAAATTATAAGCTATCATATAGGTTAAGGCATGTATAACTTGTGTGTTAATGATATAATTAACCTATGTTGTTAATATAATAATTAATTGAGAGCACAAAATGATTAGACCAAGTGAGTTATTAAAGAAAATTTCATGGAAACACATTAATGGATTAATAAAATGCATGAGAAGGAAATGTTTGACTAAATGAATTATGAGATAATATCTTAGCATGATGAACGACTTAACAGAAAGGAGGGCCATGCGATTGTTATATGACTTAATTAGGTTTTAGGATGTATTAGACACATCATATGCTGATTGGATTAAGTCAGCTTACATATCATGACATATAAGTTGTCTAATCAGCCTTAATTGCCACGTAAGCCTTATGACTTATTATAACCTAATTTTAAGTTATAGAAATGTGTAGTTCTGCCTCCTCTCTTCTTCTTCACACTCTTTTATAGAAAAGAACATAAAAATTAAAAACTAATCAAGCAATGAACATTTAGATTCAAGAAAGGAAATTCAAGAATTCAAAAATAATATATCATCGATTCTTCTTCTCTTTTTATTTTATTTCTACTAGTCTCTAAAATAATTTTTGTAATTTGATTAGTAATTTGATTCCCTAACTTATGTGGATAGTTTGAAGATCCTCTATATTGGGAATTAGAAAAATTTTACTTATAACTTTTCTAATGAACAAGAAAGAAGGACATTGGCAATTATGTAAGCATTACTAAATCAAATGTCTTTTCTTCTATTTTATAGTGTATTTGATGAATTCAATTGCAATAATTGAAATCATAAGGACATTCAAACCTTATAACCTTAACATAATAAAACAAACAAGGAACCAAAATTAGAGCATGAAAACTAAAAAATAAAACTAAACATCCAAAATATTTAGTAAAAACATTAAAGGACTAGAATTTCAACACAAAAAGATACGCTTAACCCCTAAAAAAACTGTAAACATTTACCAAAACATTAAGAGATTAAAACTTAAATATCAAAAAGATAAAAATTTAAACCAACAATAAACATCCACAAAATTCAAAACATCAAAAGATAAATATTTAAACCTTGACACATATATTTTATCAAAATATCTAAGGAATCAAAATTTAAATATCAAAACCTACAAATATTTAAATCTTAAACTTTAAACATATGTTAAAACAAGTTAAGGAATTAAATGAATACAAACATGAAAGCAACCTCAACAACCTAACTTGAAAATGAGCTCAAATAGGCTCTAATAAAACACTAAAAACACAAAGTAAATATTTATTTACTAAGATATATTAAACAACAAGAAAGTGAAAAATAAAAGTCAATAATGTACAAGGAAAATAAAGCTAAAATTCAAAACCAGATAACCAACTAAAAGCATTCTAAACCTTACGATCAAACAATTCAACTCTAGTATTCAAAGAAACTAAACCTAAATATGAAAAACTAAACAACATTTGAATCTAAAAAATTCAAATCAAAAGTACTAGAGAAGAAAGAACCTAACTCATAATAAACACTTATATTTAAAACCTAAACATCTTGTCAAGATCCCTAAGAAAAAGAGCTTCAATTGTTAAAAATACTTAAACTTTGAAACTTTAAAGAGTACCCAAGGAATTAAAACTAAATGTCAAAAATACCAACATTTAAATCTTAAAAACCTCGAATATTTTATCAAAACATTAAGAAACTAAAACTTAAATATGAAAAGATAAATATTTAAATCTTAATATTTCAAATATTCTATCAAAACATTAAGAAATTAAAACTTAAATATAAAAAGATAAATATTTAAATCTTAAAACCTGAAATATTTTATGAAAATATTAAAGAATTAAAACTTAAATATCAAAAAGATAAATATTTAAATCTTAAAATTGAAAATATTCTATCAAAATATTAAGGAATTAAAACTTAAATATCAAAAAGGTAAATATTTAAATCTTAAAATCTCAAATATTTTATCAAAACATTAAGGAATTAAAACTTAAATATGAAAAGATAAATCTTTAAATCTTTAAACCTCAAATATTTTATGAAAACATTAAGGAATTAAAACTTAAATATTAAAAAGATAAACATTTAAAACTTAAAACCTCAAATATTTTATCAAAACATTAATGAATTAAACTTAAATATTAAAAAGATAAAAATTCAACAAAGTACAAATATTTATAATAATTGTACAAAAAATATTCCAAATACCTTGAATTTGGGTTTAATAGCATGTCATAAGCAACAACAATGAGGAAGCAAAATCAAATTCATAGCATATATACCTATGACTCACTTACTTGTATAGCACTTTTAATCTCGTAACCTACACCACTTGACTTCTTTGCCCTACATAACCTTTTGAGGCATTTTTTTTCTTTCTTTTACTTTTTTGGATATTACATCTAATGTCTCTTTTTAGGGAATGTTATGGTGACTTCTTTCTCTCCAGGTACCTTTAGCATTCCCTCATCATAATCTAATGCCCTCCCAAGTATTCAATCCTCACTCACTATATAGCTTGATAACATATGAATCATGTGACTAAATGTTAAGTATCCTGCAAGTGCTATCGCTATTTCAACTCAAAATCATATAGAATCCCTCTTATCTTATCACTATAGAGTAATTTAGCTCTTTTGAGGTACAAACCATACTTTTAATATGAATAGGATCATGTGAATTGGTCATGGCTTAAGGTCAGGTTTATTATTTGTAAGGAATGTAAGATCTCATCCTAATAGAGTTTTCTCTAGCATATCCCTCATCTCTTTTCTACATAGCTTTTGAGTGTGTTCACAATGGTTATTTTCTCTTACATTCCCTTATACACCATATGTTTTCTAACAAACATCCTATTCTTTAGAAATAGTGATGATTTCTTGACTCCCTTATGCATAATAGATGGCCATCATCTCAATATCGATCTGTTTCCACATTCAGACCAGTTTAATGTTTTTGTGCTCATCCACTTACCATATTTACATACTATTTTCAAAAAGATGCACTCAATCAAAAAAACATGGCTTAAACTAAGTGGGGAATGGTTAGAGTGGATTAATCGACTAAGGCCTTGTTTCATGCATGACTACATCCAAATGGGCATCATGGATTTAATCGAATTATGCACTAAAAATATTAAGTTGGATGGGGTACTAGTGGATACGCTACTCCACTTCTAGGTTCCAAAAATCAACTCCATCTTTCCTTTTAGTTTTTCCTCCAATACCTTAGAGGATATTGTTGGTTTACCATATGATTAACCAGTGGAAGAAATTTAAAAATTTATTTAGAATAGCAAACCAAGAATAGATCTTTACATCAAAATACAAGAAAATCCAAGATGAGATGAGATATGGCATAAAGAACAGTAACTCTTACTTTTCAATGCGGATCTCCTTCGTTCTTGATCTTTATATCGTTTATGGTTGTAGCAAACCAAAAACCACCAAAATAGGCAGCCTCCAATAGTATCCACACGCAAATAAAGAATTCCAAGCAAGCAACCAATTGCTTCTATCTCCTTTCCTGTGAACTAGCAAAGAAAAGAAGAAAACTTATGGAATTTTCATCTTCCCCACAATCAATTTTGTGAAGACCGAATCCTTTTCCCTTAGAAGGAGGTCTGATCGGCCAAAGGAAGAAAATGAAGAGACTTAACCTAATTTTGAGTCATAACATTGTATTTATACTCAAAAATTAGGTTAAGCTGAAACCCTTTCATCTTAAGTTAAGTCAGGGCCCACTT
>CANYBF011413550.1:0-10301 GCA_948192965.1 Dalechampia spathulata | reverse complement strand
GTTTTGGTTGGGTTGTATTAAATACCCAAGTTATTTTGCTTGCTTTTCTTTATTTGGGTGGGTTGTATTTGCCCACATTTTATTCTTCTACTTTTTATGCTTTTCTTTATGCTTTATTTATGCTTTCTTTACGCTTTCCTTACATGTGGTTGTTTCTTATATGCCCTATGCCATGAAAAATACTTTAAATAAACTTGAACCTTAAGTGTGTGCTTAGGAGCTTTCATTAAACTTAAGCAAATGAGCATATTAAGATGGAATACAAATAGATTTGAAAATCCCGAACCCACGCTCTGAAGAAACTAAGGTCGTTTTCAACTCTGGGAAAACCTAAGTTTTATTTCCTAGTTTTCAAGTTAATTCAATTGGATTAATAGAAACAAACTAGGTGGCGACTCCACATCCACATCCTGCTTTCTCAAAAGTTAAAAACCGTAAAAGCGGAAACGGACGGCGCTCACAGGTCATCAGCGATCCTTCATGGCATTAAGATGCATGGGTACATACAAAGGCCAGAGGGACTTGGTTTTGCAAAAACAAGAGTTGGCTATTGACCTTATTCTACAGTTACTACCTAATAGTTATGCATGATTTATGCTTGACTATCAAATGAATAAGTGAGAAAAGTGCAAGAAGCCAAGAAGCTTAGAAGAAAAGTGTTAAAGCAGCACTGATAGTTAATTCTTCTAGGCTTGCCAAGAAGAAGGGCACAGCCAAAAAGAAGGGCAAGAAGCCAGCCTTCAAGACCAAAGGATTTATGGGTAAGAAAGTTGTAGAGAAACCCCCAAGGGCATTTGCTTCCATTGCAATAAGGATGGGCATTAAAAGAGAAACTATAAGGAGTACCTGAAGCTGGTAAAGAAGAATCGAGCTTCTTCTTCAGGTATTTTTGTAATTGAGGTTAACTCTAAATGTTGTTTCTAGTAACTTAGCTTCTGGTTTTAAACTAGAAATCAATAATTGCTATTTTGTTCTAAGTTTACATAAGAACCTTATTTCAGTATCTTGTCTTATTGAACAAGGATTTAATTTTTCCATTAATAACAATGGTTGTTCAATGTTTAAAGATGGTATGTTTTACTCTTCTGCAAATGTTAAAAATGGAATTTACATACTAAATAATACATACCTCATTTACAATGTTCAAACTAAGAGCATCAAAGTTGATTCTCTTAATCCACTTTTTCTATGGTGCTGTCATCTAGGGCATATAAACAACACTTGCATGTCTAAGTTGCACAAACTAGGCAACTTGGATTCATTTAACTTTAAATCTTATGAAACATATGAATCATGTTTATTAGGCAAGATGACAAAATCATATTTTAAAGGAAAAGGTAAAAGAGCTAAAGAACTACTATAACTCATACATTCAGATGTATGTGGTCCTATGTCCATACATGCCAAAGGTGGATACAACTACCTCATTACATTCATAGATTATTATTCTAGATATGGATGTTTATACTTAATGAAGCATACATCTAAAGCTTTTGGGAAGTTCAAAAAATTCAGAAATGAAGTAGAGAAACAACCTGACAAGATTGTCAAAACACTTCATTTCGATCAAGGTAGTGAATACCTAAGCAAAGAGTTTCTTGAACATCTCAAAAATAATGGGATTTCATCTCAATGGACACCTCTTTATACACCTCAACATAATGATGTATCAGAAAGGAGGAATCAAACTTTATTAAATATGGTTTGATCCATGATGAGCCTTGCAGAATTACCCAAATCATTTTGGGGTTATGCACTGGAGACTGTTGTTCATATTTTGAACAGAGTTCCATCAAAATTGGTCAAAGTTACACCATATGAAATATGGTATAACAAGAAACCCAGCTTATCTTATTTGAAGGTATGGGGTTATCCTTCTTATATTAAAAGGACAATGTCAGACAAGCTTGAGGTGAAGTCTGATAAATATTATTTTCTGGGATATCTTAGAGAAACCATAGGATATTACTTTTATCTTCCTTTGGAATAAAAAGCGATTGTTTCAAAGTATGTTGTTTTCTTAATGAAAGAATTTCTTCTAAAATTGGACAATGGGAGTAAGATTGATCTTGATGAACTTTAATCACCATAAGATGAAGCAGATCAACTGATTGATCTTACTAATGTAGAGTCAAAACCTATGGAAACATAAGCTCCTAGACACTCATGAGAATAAGGATTCCTAAGAGTCAGAACTATACCTGACAGGTATGGATTCCTTGTTCATGAGAATAAAGAAGTCTTACTAGTTGAGAATGATGAGCCCACAGACTATGATGAAGTTTTGAAAAGTTCAAAATATGACTTATGGTTAATGGCCATAAAGTTTGAAATGGATTCCATGTTAGAGAACAAAGTATGGACTTTGGTTGATCAACCTAAAGGGATTAAGCCCATTGAGTGCAAGTGGGTCTTCAAAAAGAAGACAAACATAGATGGTAACGTGGTTACCAATAAAACTCGCTTGGTAGCAAAGGGTTATCATAAAAAACAAGGAATTGATTATGATAAAACTTTCTCACCAGTAGCTATGCTTAAATCCATAGGAATCTTGCTTGCTATTGCTGCTCATTTTGAACATGAAATATGGAAAATGGATGTGAAAATAACTTTCCTTAATGGAAATCTGCTTGAGGAAGTGTATATGACACAATCTGATGGTTTCATATCCAATGATAGCAACAAGGTATACAAACTTCAAAGATCCATTTTATGGATTAAAGTAAGTGTTTAGGAGCTAGAACATACATTTTAAAGAATTTAGCTTCATTCAAAACATTGTTGAGCCATGTGTTTACAAGAAGACTAGTAGGAGTGCAATTGCTTTCCTTGTCTTATATGTAGATGACATATTACTCATTGGAAATGATGTCTCATTTTTGGAGAGTGTTAAAGTTTGGTTATCCAAATAATTCTCCATGAAAGACCTTGGAGAAGTTTTTTATATTTTAGGTATAAGGATCTATAAAGATAGATCAAGAAGGCTTATTGGTCTTTCATAGTCTACTTACATAGACAATGTGCTAAAGCATGGTGTCCTAAGACACAAGATGAGAAAGATTGCATGACTAGGATTCCATATGCATCAACAATTTGATCCATCATGTATGTTATGTTATGTACAAGACCAGATGTGGCATTCTTTTGAAGTGTCACAAGTAGGTTCCAATCTAATTATGGAGAGGAACACTAGTCAGCTGTGAAGAATATCCTCTAGTACTTGAGAAGGACTAAGGATATATTCTTAGTATATAGAGAAGGGGGTTCACAATTAACTGAAAATACAAATTCCAGTTTCCAATTTAATAAAGATGATTACAAATCTCAATCAGGTTATGTGTTTGTGATGAATGATGGTGCAGTTGTTTTGAAGAGTTCTAAACAATAGACCATAGCAGATTCTACAACAGAGGCAAAGTATTGAATTAGATGAAGTAAAGGAAGTCGTGTGGATAAGGAAGTTCATTTATGAACTTGGTGTGGTTTTCTATAGTGCAAAAGCTATTCCTTCATTATGTGACAACAATGGAGCAATAGCCTAGGCAACGGAGCCTAGGTCTCACCAGAAGAGTAAACATGTACTCAAGAGATACCATTTAATTAGGGATATCATTGGTAGATGAGAAGTAGAGGTTAACAAAGTTCGCACAGAGCAAAATGTGGTGGACCCTCTCAATAAGGCATTAACACAGAGTAAGCATGATAGGTATGTAACTTTTATGGGATTGAAGTTTATGTATGATTGGCTCTAATGTAAGTGGGAGTTTATTAATGTATGCTCTAGAGTATCATATTTTATTGTAATTAATTGAATGATTTATCAATAAAAGGCATTATTATTTATTCAGTGTACTTGGCAAGTAGTTAACTAAATAATGAAATCTAAGATATTGGAAAAGTACAAAGGAATTCATAAACAGTTTATGAAATAAGATTCTTATTGTATGCAAATGTTCAATATATAAATTATCCCTAATAAATGTATTAATAAGAATGGATATTATTAATGTGGTTAAGATTAGCACATGTTATACTTCTTTTATGGATGATTCTCATTCATCATGACAAGAGTTGTCTAAAGTGAACATATGGATGAGCAGTTTGGGACTGACTCATTGGAGGCCTTGCTAGTGGGATTTAATATGGATAATTGTTCTATGTCTATGAAATAAATCTCACTTGTATCAGTAGTGCAAGTATCCTTAAGACTTGAGTGAATAAGGTTATCTTAATTATAGATCACTATGTTTTGACTCCTATATTTTATTCCTCTATAAGAGGCATTCATAACTTTGAGGTTGGATATAGTATGAAGTAGTTGAAGGTATTTATTTATCAATAAACAATTTGCCACCCTAGATTGATGTAAGGGTTTTATCTTATTGATTCATGTAATATTCTTTATTCAAGAATCTCTGGCCAAAGTAGAATGCATATTGATGAATGAGTTTCATAAGGGTATTTTGGAAATAAATATTATGGTACATAAAACATCAAGTTCAGGGCATGATCTAACACACTTGATCATGCATTGAGTTGACATTAATCCATACTCAAACCTACATAAGATAAAGGATGGTGAAAGGAGTTCATTACATGGAATCTGCTATGGAAGGGTTGTAGTCAAATTAATGACCTCTTGACATTTGGGTAATCATGATGTGTGATGAGACACCACTCATGATTTACATATGATGGAGTTGATAATAGATTCATATGTTACTAACATGCTAAGAACCCAAAAGGTCACAAACTAAAAGTAAGGGAATGATAATCATGAATGGATGTTGATGATGTAAATGTTTGGTAGTTATGAGATAACCTAAATTTTTCATATTCACTAGAAAGAGCATGAAAAGATCTTTGATTTGATGCCAAGATCACTAAAATCTGATGAGTTAAACTCAAGATACAAGTGATTTAAGATGACATGTTCAACATGCATGGTATATATGGGTTTTCGATGGAATTAATTGAATTAATGGTCAAAATGTGATTGTCAAATAACTTATTCATGTATGATAAATTAAATGGAAGTTTACATGATTACCATGTGCTTCTGAAAGGAGATTTAAGTTAGTCACATGCAAGTCACATGCCAAAAGCATGTGACATGCACATGACTTGACTTGTTATAACCTAAACCTAATTAAGGTTATATGATTATGTTTTGGTGAAGACAAATAGATAGATAGAAGCATATTGTGGTTACATATATTCTCCTTCTAGTTTCAAAGCATTTTGAAGAACAAGAACAAGGAAAAACAATTCAGTTTTGATTGAACATCAAGAAGAAAACCAAATTCAATTATCATTCTTCATCCATTGCTCTTTATGTTTCATTTTACTAGTCTCTAAACAAAACTAGTTATTTGATTACTAATCATTTTCTTAACTTGTATGGATAGTTTGGAGATCATCTATCCTTGAGGATTGAAATGTTTTCTATAACCTTTCAGAAGGACAAGAAAAAAGGAGATCGACTTATAAGTAAGTTTTTCAGTCTCTCCTTATATAATTTTCTCTGTATTTGATGTTTTCTATGCATAGAATTACTAGATCCAATGAAATCACATGTTTAAAAATTTTAAATTACATTTTCCACTACTAAACATGGTTTCATAAACCAACAATTGTCATATAACTTATTCATGTATGATGAATTAAAAGGAAGTGCGCATGATTATCATATGCTTCTGGGAAGGAGATTTAAGTTAGTGACATGTAGGTCACATGCCAAAAGCATGTGACATGCACATGACTTAACTTATTAAACCTAAACCTAATTAGTGTTATAGTATGATGTTTTGGTGAAAATAAAAAGAATATATAGAAGCACATTTCAGCTGCCTGCTTCCTTCATTGATTCCAAGCCACTCAAAGCTCAAGAACAAGAGAAACAATTTGGTTTTTGATAGAAGATCAAGAAGCAAAATTGAATTCATTTTTATTCTTCATCCATTTTTATTGTTTTAATTTACTAGTCTCAAAAGCAAAATAAGTAATATAAATTACTAATCATTCTTGTTGCTTGTGTAAGGATGTGACTAACTTAAACTAACATGATATTTGATATCCAAAGACCAGTATAAGGATGTCAATCTCATGTTAAACTAAATTAGGAATCCCCAACACTACAATCATGTAATTTTAATAAATATCCCTAAAGTGATTGCAATCTTACCCACTAGTAGATGGAAGGTATACATAGAATCCATCCATCTCTTCTCCAATGTTGTAATGGTTTAACAACTACTCCTGTTCTCCATGCCATTATAGTAGAAGATATATCATCTAAATCTACTCTAGTCCATGCACTCTCGCACCTCATCTAGGAGTCATGAGTGCCACTTGTGTATTCCAATAGCAATGCCAGCACCTACTATAATTTTCTTTTTCTACAAATCATGGTATTCAGGTCAAGTTTCAAACCATAGTTTTCAAAAATCACATGCATGTATCCCTAAACATGTGTTTTCTTGCTTAACCACAAGCTTAAACTCTCAAAGAAAACCTTTTCTTTTGATTTTCAATGCTAATCTGCTGAATTTTTACCATAAAATTCATTATATACAACACATGAATTATTATATATGACCCATATATACTTTATATGATGCATGAAGTTTTTACTGAGCATTGTGTAACACATATTATACTTCATATGATGCATGAAATCATGATTTTATCAAATACAATAAATGTAACTTTATTTATGATGCATGAAGTGAGATTTATTGTTGAAATTCACATTTTCCTACTTTTATCGATATCAAAACACCCTAAATTCAAGCCTGACCCTTGTAAGAGTGTGTTTTCTTATCTCAAATGATTTTAAATGAGCAAAGATTAAGTTGGGTTTAAAAATTCATACTTTTCTGATGGTGCTCAAGATCGATATGAATCCAAAGCAAAGGATTACAAGATCTGGCAATCGAGAATGACTCTGAAATATACATCATGAGCATTCTACTTGCTAAGCATGAAGCTTGGGATGAAGAGCAGATCACGAGGTGTAGGCAGCATCTTATTTCTAGCCATTACTAAATTGGTTAGACGATTTTGAGGTTAGGTTAAGAGAAATCTAATTTCAGAGAATGTATAAGTGTGTGTTATAGAGGAAGGATTCTTTTCCCTTTTATAGAGGCCAAGCCTCACGGGCCATGCCATGGTCATCTCTGTCACATCCTGCATTATGTGTATTACTGTGCATTTATAAATTAATGTTATATGAAATTTCTATGATAATAATGTGATTATGGTATGGAATAGTGAGTATGATAATTAGAAATGCAATTTAAGCTTGAAAAAGGGGTATTTCATTTTTCAACGCAAACCCCTAACTTGATGGAAAATGGTACTCAAACTTAATCTCAGAGTTATATACATTGAATTTTAATAAACGGTTTTGAATTTTGTGCTCACGTTAACGTTTTCTAAACATATGTGAATTTTGAAAATTTTGGAATAAAAATTATTTTGGACGTTAAAATTTATTATGGACGATATAAATGGGTAAAAATTGAGAAATTTTCGTAGAAAATAAGTGAGAATAATTTAGTATGTTATGTTTTAAGAATTATTATTTATTGAGATAATATTATTTATTGAGTTATTATTTTAAGTTAGATATATGTGTTTTAATCAAATAGGTTTATAATTATTATATATTTTAGGTCTATATATTTTTAATTATTATTGGTCAATTCTTAGAATAAGAATATTTAATTTTAAATGGTGATTAAGAAAAGTAGAATAAGAAACATAAAGATTAATAGATTAAGTTATGATTTAGAATTAATTTGGATTTTGGGTTTACTTATTTAAGAATTAAATAAGTAGAAATATCTATATGAATGATTATTTGTAGGTAATGGAATTAATTGAAATTTCTAAGAGTTTAAGATGTAAATTACATAAAAAGGAGAAGAGGAAATAAGCTAAATACGTATGGCATAAGGATTTGAGAATTTTTTAAAAAAAAAGGGGGGGATAATATGGTCATTTCGGCTGGAATATTAGGTCTTTCCTCCTTATTACAGCAGCCCCATCTTCTTCCTTCTTATCTTGTTTCTATGGCTGCGAATTTCCCTATCTCATTCTTCCATCTACCTAAATGTTTCTTCCATTAATGATTTTTGTTGCTTTCTAATAATTTTGATAGTGTAAATCATATAAGCAGCCCATCGGTTCTTCTTTGCTCCACCATCTCACGATTTATACTCATTAAATCTTCTGCCTTTTCTTCTCAAGTGCTGACCCATTTCCACTCAACTCTTATTTTTTTTTTACAAAAATCGAATGCTCTTTGAGTTGCAAGACTTGTTTCGGTTATGAAGACAGCTCTAAAACGTTTTCTTGTTTTTCTTTGATGATCATCAAGAACTGAATAATACTCCTCCTGCGATAAGTAAGTTCTTCTTCAAGGTTAGTGGGAATCATTTTGTTTTGGGTCTGGTGTTGCTTCGGCAAAAGCAAAATAAGACATTCTTCAGTTCTAATTTAGTTTATTGGGTTGTTTTAAGCTTGAATTAAATTTACGAAATCACTGTTTCAGGTTAGAAGTTAGAATGGTTTTCGTTTGGAATAAAATCAAGAAGGAAGTCTCGGTTTGGGTGATTTTGTTTGATTAGCCGAAGGTAAGATGATGGTTAGATGATAAGGAAATTGTTTTCAGGTTTTGGATTCTTTTGGCCGAGTAGTTTGGCTTGATTTTTGGGTTGATTTTAATTGATTATGAAGTTATTTTGTTGGTAGTTTAAATGTTCAATGAATTGGTTTATTTATCCAAATTATTCTGCTGATCTTAATTGAATTTTTCTGCTGAAAATCATTTTGATTTAAGAATTTATATGGCATTTTAAGTATAGCATACTATTTCAATTGCTTGGATTTTTGGTAATCAAAACTACATTGATTATATACGAATCTATACGGTTAAGAAGGAAGGTAAAACAAAATGAGTAATATGCCAAATGATATACATTTTGCCATTGCCGAATTGAATTTTTTTTGATATGCCGAAAAGAAGGGTCATATGATGGTAAAATTGTGATGTAAATTGAAGGTGTTAAGGGTACATTGGCAATTTAATTTCTGATAAATGATTTTATATAATTTAAAATTCAATTGGTTTAAATAAATCTAAACTTAATGGAATGGTTATTTCATTTTTTTTTCAAATGTTTTGGAAACAAAATTAATGTTGTTTGATAACCATTAAATTGATAGTTGGTAGAATATTTATATTTGAGTAAGTTTAAAAAAAAAAAAAAAAAAGAGTTGGAATGAAAAATGATTTTATAATTAAATGGGGTTTTATTATTAGTTGAATTAAAGTTTATAATTTCAAATGATTTAATTAAATTTTATGAATGGGTAAATGAGTTTTATAAAAAATATATATATATATATATAATGATAGAGTTTAGAATTATTTTAAATTGATATATAATTGTTTATAGATAAAGATAGTAAATGTAGTTTTACATGAATTCATAAATTTTATGGTTTATACATTTGTAAATTTAAATGGTTATTGAGTTCATAAAAGTATAAATATATTTTAATTGATTTGATTTAGAGAATTAATTATGATAAATAAAGAAAATTAATGAGTTTATAAGGTTTTAAAAATTTAAGTTCAATTTAAAGATACATATATTTCAAATTAAGTTGAATTTTATAAATACAGTCATATTTATGAATTGATTAGGAAATTTTAGTATTTTAAGAAATTAGTTTTAAATGAAAGTTTAAGTTATAGGTAAAATATAGATTTAATTTAAAAAGGATTATGATTTGAGAAAGTAAAAATGTTATTTCATAATAACATGTCTTATATGATTTTTCTTAAAGTAAATTGATTTGTTTTAATAAGTTAATTTTTAAAGTATGTATCATTATATGTCAATGGCTTATGAAGATTAAATTAATTTAAGGATTTTGTTTTAAATGTTATGACATAAGTTTTAAGAAATTAATTTATAATGTACTTTTTGATTATTTATTAAGAGGACTAAGTTATTTTTATGATTTAATTAATAAAGTGATTTTTTTTATGTTAAATATCATATTTACATAAATTGGTTATTTAAGGTTAGTTATTTGAAACATTTGAAGTTTGAAGAAGTTATTTGGATTTAAATAGAATTTCAAAAAGGTAAAAATGAGATTATATGAGAAAATGATTTTATTAACGTTACAAAGTCCTTTTATTTAAGGAAAAATATTTATTTTAAATAGAAGATATGATGTTTATTATTTATTTAAATTGTTAAGATAAGATATATTTTTATAAA